>CAUYRH010067326.1:0-64589 GCA_963574655.1 Perodicticus potto | reverse complement strand
GCCTCTGCCTCCCAAGTAGCTGGGACTACCGGTGCCTGTCACAACACCCGGCCATTTTTTGGTTGTAGCCGTCATTGTTGTTTGGCGGGCCCAGGCTGGATTCGAACCTGCCAGCTCAGGTGTACGTTGTACGTGACTGGCGCCTTAGCCGGTTGAGCCACAGGCGCCGAGCCAACTTTGAGGGTTTTATTTAATTCTGTCAATCTAGTGCACATCTTAAGCTCTCAATAAATACTTGTAAAATGGGTGAGTAAATGAATGAATGAAATGAATGAAGCTGAGACTGCTAAAAGATAATTCCGGGCCAGCCCCCTTACTGTTGAGGATTAGGTATGCCCAATGGTGGTCTTTTCAAGGAGGTTTGTCAAGGAAGATCCACCCCTCATTTTGCGTGAAGATTACTAGACCATGACTACAGCTTCCAATAAACATAAGAAAAATTAAATAGAGCGTGAATCTCTCAGGGAGGCTGGGAAGAGTACCCTTTAACTAGGGAGGAGGAAGGAGGTTTTGGAGGATAGGGATGACTCAGAGAGATGTGTTAGGACATGACTTTCAACTTTCCACCCACACACACTTTGGATGGACTGGAGGATTATTGCTGAATCCCGACAGCCTGTGCCTACAATATGACTACTGTTCTTCTCTCTGCTCTTCTCGTTCAGCTCTTCTTCTCTATTCCACCACAGACATTATTTCTGGGAAGTCTGTGATGACTAGCTGATCCAGAAGGGACACACTGGGCCAGTGCACTAGCACTCTGGGAGGCTGAGGCAGGAGGATCACTTGAACACAGGAGTTTAAGACTACCCTGAACAAGAGTGAGACCCCATCTCTACTAAGAATTGAAACATTAGCCAGGTATTGTCGCAGGTGCCTGTAATCTCAGCTACTTAGCTACTCAGGAGGCTGGGGAAGGAGAATAGCTTGAGCCCAGGAGTTTAAGGTTGCTGTGACCTGGGCTGATGCCCCAGCACGCTAGACTGGGGCAACAGAGTAAGACTCTGCCTCAGAAAAAAAAAGATGACGAAGAAGATGGGGCAAATGCCTATTTGTGTAAGCTACTGCAGTTGAACTTTGTGGGTTCTACTCCCAGCATCACTTCCCCTTTCCTTCCCCATAAGCCCTAAGTCTAGCTTGGCCATAAGGTTAACTCCAGGCCTGAGGTACATGATATGGGGAAACCAATCAGCCTGCTCCTCCTTCCTCCCCTCCCCCCCTCCACCACGGAGACTGGTTTCGGCCAATGAGCTTCAAGGAAACATCGCTGGGGACTTCTGGGAAGGAAGTGGACAGATATGAATAGAGAGCCACATAATCCAAGATTTGCAGGGAGTAATCTTGAGACCCTGAGATGAGCTTTCTTTGGTACAAAGCCAAAAATCCCAGAAGCAGAAAGGAGAGAAGAAAATGTTAGGATTATAGGCAACAGTTCTGAGCGATAGGAAGCCTAGCCTAGCACTAGGTTGGCTATAGTTCTTTTTCCTGATTTAAGGTGAATTGTGGGAGTTTAATACGTGTATGGGGGGGGTTTGTGCAGGGGGGAGATAAATATTGTTTAAAGTACCCAGTTTTTATTATGGATAAATTATTTTAATTTTATTACTTGTTTGGAATGAAATAGCATACATTTTAATATCTTGGAATCAAAAAGAGATTAGAAACTTTGAAACTGAAATACTTCACTCATCAACTGATATTCAGATATCTTAGGCCAAAATATTCCTGAACAAATTAATTGGTGCCTATAAAATATCCTTTGGAAAATGGCTATAAAGAAAAGTTGAGAATATTTACTTACACTCTTATACTGGTTGAAATATTTCTGATATTTAGACATGTGAAATTGATAGGATCAAACCCCACCCAAATAGGGTGGACCCATCTAAAAGAATCAACCCCTACCCTCCCCTACCAGATGTCCCACCTAAGAAAGGTGAATGTGTCAACCCCCTACCCTACCCCACAAGTTGTCACGCCTGGGAAAGAAAAATGGGCCAACCCCTACCCTTCCCACAGATGCCCAAACCAGGAAAGGGAATGTCCCGACCCCACCTTCTTGATCTTTAAAATCCCCCTCCATCTTGACCCATGTGCTGACTCCCTTCTCGAATTCAGCCAGGGTGGAATAAAGGTCATGGTTGCCCACACAGAGCCTGGATCCTATTTTCTTTTCGTCTCACGTCTCAAAGTAATCTTTTATTTTTGGTTTTCGATCTCTCAGAAATGTTTGAGACAGAAGCAACATCAGGCAATATGGTAGAGCAGTTAGAAACAAAGCTAACTTGCCCCAAATCCATCTTAGGCAAATTAGATGACTTTATTGTATTTTTGGTTTTTTTTTTTTTTTTTTTTTTTTAGACAGAGTCTCACTTTGTCACTCTGGGTAGAATGCCCCTAACATCACAGCTCACAGAAACCTCCAACTCTTGGGCTCAAGCAATTCTGTTGCCTCAGCCTCCTGAGTAGCTAGGACTTCAGGTGCCTGCCACCACACCCAACTAATTATTTTCTTCCTTTTTTTTTGTAGAGACAGAGTCTTACTTTATCACCCTGGGTAGAGTGCCGTGGCATCACACAGCTCACAACAACCTCTTTTTTTTTGAGACAGAGCCTCAAGCTGTCACCCTGGATAGAGTGCCATGACATCACAGCTGACAGCAACCTCCAACTCCTGGGCTCAAGTGAGTCTCCTGCCTCCGCCTCCCAAGTAGCTGGGACTACAGGCGCCCGCCACAACGCCCGGCCATTTTTTAGTTGCAGCTGTCATTGTTGTTTGGCAGGCCTGGGCTGGATTCGAACCCGCCAGCTCAGGTGTACGTGGCTGGCGCCTTAGCCCGTTGAGCCACAGGCGCCGAGCCAATTTTTTTCTTCTTTTTGCAGTTTTTGGCCAGGGATGGATTTGAACCTGCCACCTCCGGCATATAGGGCCAGCGCCCTATCCCTTGAGCCACAGGCGCCACCACAACTAATTTTTCTTTCTTTCTTTTTTTTTTTTTTTTTTTAGTAGAGACAGGGTCTCGAACTTGTTCAGGCTGTTCTCAAACTCCTGGCCTCAAGCAATCCTCCTGTGTTGCCGGAGTGCCGGGATTACAGGCCTGAGCCACCAGCTGTCCATGTTTTGCCCGCATGGCCTACTCACCTCTTACAGGTTCCACCTCTCAATGCTGTTGCATTGGGGATTAAGTTCCCAGCACATGAATTGTGGGGGACACAGTCACACCCTAGCACCAGGTCATTGCCATTCCCCTCCCACCCCCAGGCCCTGCCCACTTCAGAGCTTCTGCTTGGTCTATTTCCCCTCAGCCAAGAATGCCTCACCCCTCATCCCACTATCTCTGAAGAATCCACTCAAAATGCTATCTCCAGCACAGAATCTCCCCTGACATTCCCAGTTAGATTCCGTCTCCTCCTCTTTCTTTAGATCAGCGGTTCTCACCTGTGGGTTGCGACCCCTTTGTTAACAATGAAAATACATCGCGGCATTAGGAAGGTTGAGAACCACTGCTTTAGATAGATTCAGACCAGTTGCCACAACTTATTTTGAATTAGGGTTAGCATGTGTCCAGGCCTTCCAAATTTAGCTGGCTTAGATTTACAGTAAATCTCACCCTGGGCCTTTCTGGCTGGGTAAGTTCAACAAGTTATTCCACCACTCTGAAAAAATAAGGATTCAATAGAATGTGAGTATAGTATTCTCCATGCTAAGACATGCACCTGAGCACCTACCACAGGGACTTACCCCATAGCCACCTCATACTAGTTGATCAGTTTAATTAACCTACCTTTGAGTTTTCCAAGGGCCAATCCTACTTATGCCTCCACTTAACATTTTAATGGACCACACCAACAAAAACCTATGCAGGCTGCCTAAGTAAAATCCTTATCTATGCACACTAACTCACAGTTGTGTTTCATTTTTAACAGCAGGACTGGCTATGGGTTTAGATGAGCATACATAGAAGTCATGCCTTTAAGACCATTCTGCCTTCTGAGTTTGCCCAAATTGTTACTCACAAGCAAGCTTCTTTCTCTTTGCAACCTAAATTCTAGAGGCTCTGAACACTGGGAGGTAGAAAACCTTGCTTGGTTTAAGTCAGCTGGGCAACCTAACTGACACAAAGAAGGCTTTATTCCCTAGGTTGATGGCATCAGCCCCTCCCAGCCATGGGAGGACGCCAGAGGGGGAGGGCATTCCCCAAAGGGAAAGCCTCAGGGCCCTATTTTGGGCAGGCCTTCGAGAGAGGTTGACTCTGGGCTTGAGGTCACTGGAGGTTTCTGCTTTTCTGAAAGACAATCTAACCTAAGATACTGCCAGGTGTCTGTGGCCCAACCTCCCCCACTGTGCCATCCCTGCCCAGACCGACAAGGGGACGCTGGTGGTTCAGCGGCTATAGGGAAGCCAGCTTTAAGACTCTTAATTACTAGTTTAAATAACATGGTACAACTGGCTTTGGTAACATGATATATTTTATTGGGTTTGTTCAAATACATGACAAACAGAAGCTGAGGTTTATGTGCCTGAAAGATACCTATTTTAGGCCCTGTGATCTGTAATTATGTGGGGCAGGGGCTGGTGACTCTCTAATCTCTACCCTCAAGGCCAGAGGGTGACCAACAGGGAAGAGAGTTCAATGCCAGAGCTGGCCAGATCATCCAATGTGTTGGAATTTTTAGTAACCCATACTAAACCCACCTGTTTCCCCATGGTAACTTATGTGATTGGCCTATAATGAATTTAGGGGGTCCCCTAATAAAATGTCACCTGATGAGCATGAGGAAAACTAGTGACTTGTGATTTTTGATATTTAAAAACACTTGTTTCTTCTCTAAACAGGAAGGCAATTATGCTTTCCTACTGTCCCCAAGCTGCTGGGTTTCTAAGCTCTTTTGTATCTTCGAACATTCTTATCTAAGAAATTGGCAGGAGAAGGCCTGGCTTCAATGAAAGAACCTGGAAGTCCAAGTGCCCAGGCCTCCCAAAATAGAAGAACAAAGAGAGTTGAGGCCTGCTGGACGTGGCCGGCGTTCTGCATCAGTGGAGGTGTTTGCAGTCGGTTTGAAAGAGCAGAGGGAAAGCCCTTACACCCTAGAGCATTAGTTTCCTAGCGTTGCTGAACAAGGTACCAAAGCTGGGCGCTTTACAGCAACAGGAAATTACTCTCTCCCAGTTCCAAATGCTAGAAGTCAGATATTGAGGTATTGGCAGGGCTCCCTCTGAAAGGTCTAAGAGAGAATTTATTCTGCACCTTTCTCTCCAACTCTGGGGTGCCAGCCACTCCCTGGTGCATCTTATTCCCAGTGCATCACTCCACGCTCTGCTTGTATCATCGTTCAGAATTCCCTCTGTGCTCCTCCATCTACGTGTCTCTTCTTTTCTAATAAGGACACCAGTCACATTGGCTCAGGGGCCCATCCTACATCAGTATGGCTTCGTCTTAGCTAACTACACCTGCAACAACCCTTTCTTCCAAATAAAGTCACATCTGAGCTACTGGGAGTTAAGACTCTGTCTTCGTCTACTCCAGCTATCATAACAAAATACAGTACCACAGTCCAGGTGGTTTAAACGACAGAAATTCATTCTGGAAGTTTGGAAAGCCCAAGATCAAGGTGCCAATAGGGTCAGTTTGTGATGAGGACTCTCTTTCTGGCTTACAGAAGGCCACCTTCTGGAATTTAGATGGAAAAGAGAAATAGAAGCTTGCATGTGAATAAAATTTTTCATTTTGGACTACCTCTAAAAAATAATGGGGCGGCGCCTCAGTGGGTAGGGTGCTGGCCCCATATACCGAGGGTGGCCGGTTCGAACCCAGCCCTGGCAAAACTGCAATAAAAAAAAAAAGTCAAGCGTTGTGGCGGGTGCCTGTAATCCCAGCTACTTGGGAGGCTGAGGCAAGAGAATTGCCTAAGCCCAGGAGTTGGAGGTTGCTGTGAGCTGTGATGCCACAGTACTCTACTGAAGGTGATAAAGTGAGACTCAAAAAAAAAAAAAAAAGATTAAAAAAATAATTTAAAAAATGGTCCTGGCCAGGTGCGATGGCTCATGCCTATAATCCTAGCACTGTGGGAGGTTGAGGTGGGTGGATCACTTGAGCTCAAGAGTTTGAGACCAGCCTGAACAAAAGCAAGACCCAGTCTCTATTAAAAATAGAAAAACTAGCCAGATGTTGTGGTGGGTACCTGTAGCACTAGCTACTCAGGAGGCTGAGGCAAAAGGATTGTTCAAACCCAAGAGTCTGAAGTTGCTGTTAGTTATGATGCCATGGTACTCTACCCAGGGTGACACAGTGAGACTCTGTCTCAAAAAATAAAAGAAAAGAAAAGAATGGTCCTAAAGGCACAATTTCTGGTTATTAAAAATAACTCAGGGTCTAGGCTGGGCATGGTGCTCATATCTATAATCCTAACACTCTAGGAGACTAAGACGGGAGGATCATTTAGCTAGAGATTTTGAGACCAGCCTGAGTAAAAAGAACAAGACCCTGTCGCTGCTAAAAAAAAAAAAAAAAAAAAGAAGAAGAAGAAGAAATATAAAAATGTAGCTGGGCATTGTGGCAGGCACTATCCTAGCTACTCAGGGGGCTGAGGCAGGAGGATTGCTTGTTATTTTTGTTTGTTTGTTTGTTTTGTTTTTTTTTTTTTTGTGACAGATCCTCAAGCTGTCACCCGGGTTAGAGTGCCGTAGCATCACAGCTCACAGCAACCTCCAATTCCTGGGCTCAAGCCAGTCTCCTGCCTCCACCTCCCAAGTAGCTAGGACTGCAGGCGCCCGCCACAACGCCGGCCATTTTTTGGTTGCAGCCATCATTGTTGTTTGGCGGGCCCGGGCTGGATTTGAACCCGCCAGCTCAGGTGTACGTGGCTGGCGCCTTAGCCCGCTGAGCCACAGGCGCCGAGCCAAGGCAGGAGGATTGCTAAACCCAGGAGTTGGAGGTTGCCGTAAGCTGTAATGTAGGCTGACACCATGGCACTCTTGCCTGGGCAACAGAGTAAGACTCTGTCTCAAAAATATTTTTTTCCAGGTAGCGCCTACGGCTTAGTGAGTAGGGTGCCAACCCATACACTGAGGGTGGAGGATTCAAACCCGGTCCTGGCCAAACTACAATAAAAAATAGCCAGGTGTTGTGGCAAGTGCCTGTAGCCACAGCTACTCGAGAGGCTGAGGCAGGAGAATCTCCTGAGCCCAGGAATTGGAGGTTGCTGTGAGCTGTGATACCACAGGACTCTACCAAGGGTGACAAAGTAAGACTCTCTAAAAAAAAAAAAAAATTCCTCCCAGGTCTGTGTATGCTCATATAAACCCATAGCCAGTCCCTGTGTTAAAAACAAAATGTCTGACATGGGAGCAGGGAGATTTCTCAGGTGTCCCTTAGTGTAAGGGCACTAATCCCAGTATGAGGGCCCCACCTCATCTGAACCTAATTTTCTCCAAAGGTCCCAGCCCCAAATTACATCACACTGGGGGTTAGGGCTTCAACGTAGGAATTGGGGGGCAGGAGAGACACAAACATTCAGACTTCAGCCTGTCTTTCAGGGGAGAGCTTCCCGCCCACCCAGCCAAGCAGCTACAGGATGATCAACAGGAACTGAGGCATGAGGTCAACAAGCTAAATCCTCCAGTGGGAGGACAGTCACTAACACAGGACAAGACTCGTCAGATTATTCCTTTAATGACCTGGCCATTTGACACTGACATCTGCATCTGTGAAACAACCTTCACACATAAGTGGGAGGGGACTGGTCAGGAAGTCATTGCCCCTTCTCCTCTAGAAGACAGAAACCTGCTAGTTAGCAGAGCAATCCCTCCTGGGAAATGCTGGCCAGCTCAGGCAGTGGCCCTGGAAGCCGGCACAGTCCCCCAAAATGAAAACACCTCTGGAGGAGCACAGCAGGGCTGGGACTCAAGCCAACTGTTGTCTCTCCCCAGCTCCCACATCCCTGCAGCAGACCCCTTTAACAGGGTCTCACCATCTACTCACTTTGTTCACACACATACTGCCAAGTACCCCCCCTTTCCACTTCTTGAGGCAGCCCCTGTCCTTTGCCACAACCCCCCCACCTGGTCACGCCGTGGCAAGGCTGAAGGCCTTCCTGGGAGACCAGCTCTCTTTGGCCGCTGCCCCCACCCTTTGTTTGGAAACACTGTGCTCCTTGACTATTAATAATACATAGAGAGAGCCCCTCTCCAAGGACCTCCAAGTGCTTCAGAGGCATTATCTAATTAGCCCTCACACATCCCAGCGTGGTTTAGCAAAAGCCCTGCTCCAGCAAAACCATCAGGGAAAACGGCGGGCAGGACCAGAGCTGCTGAGGGACAGAGGCAGCCTCTGGCTCCCGGGAGAGCAGAGGAACAGCACTTACCCTGGAGGTGGGGGCCGCCCGAAAGGAAAAGGCAATTGTGAAACTCTTCCCTTGCTTTCCCTGGATTCAGGAGCCAGGTCTACAGAATGATTCGCAGGTGTGGCGATATAGCTCAAGCCTGTAATCCTAGCACTCTGGAAGGC
The DNA here is from genome assembly GCA_963574655.1 of Perodicticus potto. NCBI lineage: Eukaryota > Metazoa > Chordata > Mammalia > Primates > Lorisidae > Perodicticus > Perodicticus potto. Next base: position 56,082 of record CAUYRH010067326.1, on the reverse strand, counting down.
CTAGGCAAATGGAATGCTTGAGCTCGGAAGTTCAAGACTAGCCTGAGCAAGAATGAGACACCCTGGGAGGCGCCTGTGGCTCAAAGGAGTAGGGCACCAGCCCCATATGCCAGAGGTGGTGGGTTCAAACCCAGCCCTGGCCAAAAAAATGCAAAAAAAAGAATGAGACACCCTCCCCACCACCGCCCAAACATAGAAAAACTAGCCGGGCATAGTGGCTCAGGCCTACAGTTCCAGCTACTTGGGAGGCTGATGCAAGAGGATTGCTCCAGCCCAAGAGTTTGAGGTTGCTGTGAGGTATGATGATGCCGTGTCACCCTGCCTAGGGGACAAAGTGAGACTCTGTCTCCTTAAAAAAAAAGTGATTTGTAAAACCCCAAAGGATGTTCATTTCCTACTTGTACAAGTAAGCTGCATCCACCAGGTACACCACCATATACCAGGTGGGATACTCGAGACAAATGCCCTTGTCATGTGCTTGCTCTGGGCCTCACGATCACTAGGTTCCGCCTACCTGGTCCATCACCCAGTCCCAGCTTGCCTTGACAGAGCCATCAAAAGTGGGAGGGGTCACTGATCTCTGCCCCTCCGCCCATCGCACATGCAGCCTCAACATCTGCAGTATCTTTTCTTTTTTTTATTTTCTGAGACAGGGTCTTGCTCAATCTCCCCAACTACAATGTAGTGGTGGCATCATAATTCACTGCAACCTCAAACTCCTGGGCTTGCGTGGTCCTCCTGCCTAAGCCTCCTGAATAGCTGAGACTACAGACACCCGCCACGTTCAGCTAATTTTTCTATTTTTGTAGAGATGGGTCTTACTCTTGCTTAGGCTGATCTCAAATTCCTGGCCTAAGCAATCCTCCCACCTCGATCTCCCAAAGTGCTAGGATGATAGGCATGAGCCACCGTATCCAGCCTTGTATTACCTTTAATTGCAAGAACACTCACTATGTGCAAGGCTTAGCCCCCAGCCTTCCTCTCGAGAGCCATACAGGACACACACACACTCAGGCATCCAACACATCCCCTCAGCACCTGCCATAGCATCTTGCTTCCGCCTTGAATGTACTCAGTGCCCATCTAGAAGTAGGTCCATAACGGTTTAATTACAAAAATCCTCTGTGGAAAATAGGGATGGGATTTTTACCTACTCTCTACAAAAGAGAAAAAGGAGGTGGAATTTTCTGGGTGACTTGCCCAGGGTCATACAGGAATATGACTTATAGGAGGTCATATTAGAGTTCTCTAGAGAAACTGAACCAATAGGATAGAGGGAGGGAGAGATTGTTTTGAGGAATTGGCTCACAATGTGAAAGCCAAGAAATCCTATGCTCTACAAGGTAGAAACCAGGGAAAGCAGGTGATATGACTCAGTCCAAGTCCAAAGGCCTGAGAACCAGAGGAATTGATGGTATAAATCCCAGCCCAAGGTCAGCAGATGAGATAAGATATCCCAGCTGCAGCAGAGGGCAGGAAAAGAAATGGGCAAATTCCTCCTTCCTCTGCCTTGTGTTCTCTCCAGGTCCTCAATGGATTGGATGAGGCCCACCTGTACTAGGGAGGCATGCTTCAGTAATCCCATAGTCCCCCTTTATACAAAGCTCAGTGTTTTTTAAACTTTTTTTGAGGCAGAGTCTCATTCTGTTGCCACAAGGTAGAGTGCCATGGCCTCAGCCTAATTCACAGCAACCTCAAACTCCTGGGCTCCAGTGATCCTCCTGCCTCAGCCTTCTGAGAGCTGGACTACAGGCACCTGACGTGACACCTGGCTAATTGGTTTTTTGGGGGGTTTTTTTTGAGTAGAAATGGGGTCTTGCTCTTGCTCAGGCTTGTCTCAGACTCCTGAACCCCAGTGATCCTCCCACCTAGGCCTCCCAGAATGCTAGGATTACAGGCATGATCCAGGTCAGAAACAGAGCATGTCAAAACTCTTGTGCTGATTAGGACTTGGGTCACTTCTGTGAATAGCCACTGTGCTCCAGCCTGGGCAACATGGCAAGACCCTGCCTCTAAAACTAAACAATAAAAAAGGCATTTTGAGAGTGGCGCCTATGGCTCAGTGAGTAGGGCGCCAGCCCCATATACCAAAGGTGGCGGGTTCGAACCCAGCCCCGGCCAAACTGCAACAACAACAACAACAAAAAATAGCCAGGCGTTGTGGCGGGCACCTGTAGTCCCAGCTACTCGGGAGGCTGAAGCAAGAGAATCGCCCAAACCGAAGAGCTGGAGGTTGCTGAGAGCTGTGATGCCAAGGTACTCTACCCAAGGGCGACAAAATAGACTCTGTCTCTTAAAAAAAAAAAAAAAAAGATATTTTGAGAGAGAAAGAGACCATATTCACATAACTTTCATTACAAGCTATTTAAATTATCCTATTTTATTATTAGTAATCACCGATTGCACCTAATTTATAAGTTAAAGTTTGTCATTGGTATGTACGTATGTAAAGGAAAAACACAACATACAGACCAGGCACAGTGGCCCATGCCTATAATCCGAGTGCTCTGGGAGGCCGAGGTGGGTGAATTGCTTGAGCTCAGAAATTAGAGACCAGCCTAAGGAACGGTGAGACCCCATTTCTACTTAAAATAGAAAAACTAGCCAGGCATCGCGGTGGGTACCTATAATCCCAGCTACTCGGAAGGCTGAGGCAAGAGGATCATCGCTTGAGCCAGGAGTCTGAGCTTGCTGTGGGCTATGATGATGCACGGCGCTCTACACAGGGCAACAAAGTGAGACTGTCTTAAAAAAAAAAAAAAAAAAGGAGAGAGAGAAGGAAGGGAGGAAAGGAGGGAGGGAGAGAGGGAAGAAAGGGGGAAAAAGGAAAGAAAGAAAAGAAAAGAAAAGAACATAATATACAAAGGGTTCAGTGCTATCTTCAATTTCAGGCATCCACTGGGTGTCTTGGAATGTATCCCCTACTGTACTTAATTAAGTCCATCAATTAAATGCTAATCTTATCCAGAAACACCCTCACAGACACACCTAAAAGGAATGTTTAATCTGGGCACACTATGCCCTAGTTAAAGTGACACATAGAATTAACCACTGCAGTAGCAGAGCCTGTATAAGACCAGATCATGTGACTTCCAGGAAAAGGAGTATTTACCATAATACCACATCCCAACCCACCTGCTCCTCTTGTATAGTTCAGAAACCTCATGTTACCAAAGCCTTTATGGAATTAAAACATATATATCATCAACAAGGAATATACCATAATATATATATGGAAATAGACATGGATGCTAGTGTGAAATGAAAGCATGCATGAAAGATAGAGGTATTGGTCTTGGTGCCTGTAGCTCAGCAGCTAGAATGCCAGCCACACACCCAGGACCTGGCGGGTTCAAACCTGGCCCAGACCTGCCAAACAACAACAACAATTACAGCAAAAAAAATAGCCAGGCATTGTGGTGGGCACCTGTAGTCCCAGCTACTAGGGAGGCTGAAGCAAGAGAATCACTTATGCCCAAGAGTTGGAGGTTGCTGTGAGCTTGACGCCACAGCACTCTACCAAGGGCAACATACTGAGACGCTGTCTCAGAAAAAAAAAAAAGAAAGAAAAGAAAAGAAAGATAGGGATATTTTCCCCCAAAAAAGACTATTTTAAAAATTGTAACCATTTCTATTATCTATCTACATTTTGGGACTGCATCGTGGGTCAAAGCGGTAGGAAGAAATCAAGGTCATAGTAAGCAATTATCTCCCCAAAGCTCACTCCAGAACCTAACAGGGTTGATGTGTGTGTGTGTGTGTATGTATACATTATTTTTATTCTAATCCTGTGACAGATTATAGATAGTTCTATAAAAGTAAAGAAGTCAAAGAAGAATTAAAAGAACTCTGTGATCATGTACACCAGTGACAAATATACAAGGCACTTCACATGCATTATGTCATTGCACCGCAGAAAGACCCTGCATGATGAATGTTGTTTTGGCTATTTTTATAATTGAGAAAACTGGTGCTCCAAGATCCCTTGCCTAGAGATGCATAGACAGTAAATTTCAATCACCCTCCATTCTAGATATTCTAATACCGTAGCCACCTCCCCTTCACCTTGCAATGATTTCACAAGTCTTGCTGTATTTGTTAATGCTCTATCAGCATCCATTCTTGCTGTGACAGACATCACTGCGGGTCCCCTCTCCTTCCAGGCATATCAGGAGATCCGATTTTCTGCCCCCTTGAAGTTAGGTGTGACCATCTGACTTCCTTTTTGCAATGAAATAGGAACAGAAGTGTCATTTCCAGGTGGCATTGGTCTCTGCAGCTTTCATCTCCTGCAGCAGGAATGAAAAAAAGCACATATTGAGACAGCGCCCTGGTTCTGGGAGTGGCTACCATGAGTTGAGCTCTCGTAATGACCTGCATCAAACCTGAGCTAGTAAGTGTCTTCAAGTTTTTAAACCATGAACATAGCAGATGTGTTTATTACTGCAGCATAAGCTATTCTAGTCTTAAGTAAGGCTGAATCTATTCCAGTCCTGAAGGGTAAACCCTGACTGGCATATACCAGTCAGCATAATGTCAACCTCGGCCATAGTGACTGGCTTAAGTATGGATATTTAGGCCCAAGCCAATTAACTCCTAGTATTTGTTTAGAAGTAGTTCCAGGATAAGCCATCATCGTGAAAGTCCAAACTGTTAAGCGATGATGAAAACAGTGCTTTCTGCCCTTGACAGGAGTAAGTCTCTGCCACTGCAGGTGACAATCTTGCAAATGACATAAGCCTGGTAAGGACAAAGGTGGACCAGGGGCACTGGCCATATCTAGAAATTGTAGACAAACAGAGCCCTGTTTGAAGCCCACAGTCAGCTCTGAACCCGTCAGAAATGAACCAGTAAACTCCCAAATTATCTAAGCCAATCTGAAGTGAGATCTCTGTTACTTGAAAAAAAAAAAATTTTTTTTTTTTGAGACAGTCTCACTTTGTCATCCTTGGTAGAGTGTGCACAGCAACCTCAAACTCTTGGGCTCAAGTGATCCTCTTGTCTCAGTTTTTCATTTTTAGTAGAGGCAAGGTCTCACTCTTGCTCAGGCTGGTCTCAAACTCGTGAGCTCAAGCAATCCTCCCGCCTCAGCCTCCCAGAGTGTTACTTGAAATTTTAAAAAACAACCTTAGGCCAGGAGCAATGGCTTACACCTGTAATCCTAGGACTTTGGGAGGCCGAGGTGGGTAGATTGCTTGAGCTCAGGAGTTCCAGAACAGCTTGAGCAAGAGTGAGTGAGACCCCCTCTCTACTAAAAAGAGAAAAATTAGCTGGGCTTTGTGGTAGGCACCTAGAGTCCCAGCTACTCAAGAGGCTGAGGCAAGAGGATCACTTGAGCCCAAGAGTTTGAAGTTGCTGTGAGCTATCACTCCATGGCACTCTACCCAGGGCAACAAAGTGAGACTCTGTCTCAAATAAATAAATAAACTTTAACTAATAGTTTTGAACTACTACTTCCTCAGAATAATAACCTACTGATAAAGAAATATAGACCTAGCCAGGTGTGGTGGCTCATGCCTGTAATCCTAGCACTCTGGGAGGCCAAGACAGGTGGATTGCTTGAGCTCAGGAGTTTGAGACCAGCCTGAGCAAGAGCGAGACTCCATCTCTACTAAAAATAGAAAAACTAGCTGAGCACTGTGGCGGGAGCCTGTAGGCCCAGCTACTCAGGAAGATGAGGCAAGAGGATCACTTGAGCCCAAGAGTTTGGGATGCTGTGAGCTATGATGCAAGAGCACTCTACCCAGGGAAGAAGAAGGAGGAGAGAAAAAGAAATATCGATCTATATTTCTACAACCAATGCTCTATCTTCTAGGAGCTTAAAGTTTTGACTTTGGTTAGGTGCAAATAATCCTAAGAAAGGGAACAGAATTGAATTTTAGGGTCAGGAAGGATTTTTTTTTTTATTGTTGGGGATTCATCGAGGGTACAAGAAACCAGGTTACACTGATTGCATTTGTTAGGTAAAGTCCCTCTTACAATCGTGTTTTGCCCCCAAAATGTGTGGCACACACCAAGACCCTACCTCCCTCACTCCTTCCCTCTCTCTGCTCTTCCTTTCCTCACCCCTCCCTCATTCTTTCTCTCTCTGCTCTCCCCTTCTCCCACCCCCACCATGTCATTAATTGTCATTAATTATCCTCCTATCAAAATTGAGTATGTGGGATTCATGCTTCTCCATTCTTGTGATGCTTTACTAAGAATAATGTGTTCTGGCTCAGCGCCTGTGGCTCAATGGGCTAAGGCGCCAGCCACGTACACCTGAGCTGGCGGGTTCGAATCCAGCCCAGGCCCGCCAAACAACAATGGTGGCTGCAACCAAAAAACGGCGGAGCGTTGTGGCGGGCACCTGTACTCCCAGCTACTTGAGAGGCTGAGGCAGGAGACTCGCTTGAGCCCAGGAATTGGAGGTTGCTGTGAGCTGTGATGCCACAGCACTCTATCCCGGGTGACAGCTTGAGGCTCTGTCTTAAAAAAAAGAATAATGTGTTCCACTTCCAGCCAGATTAATACAAAGGCTATAAAGTCTCCATTTTTTTTTTTTTAGAGACAGTCTCACTTTATCGCCCTCAGTAGAGTGCCGTGATGTCACACAGCTCACAGCAACCTCCAACTCCTGCGCTTAGATGATTCTCTTGCCTCAGCCTCCCGAGTAGCTGGGACTACAGGAACCTGCCACAATGCCCGGCTGTTTTTCTGTTTTGCATGCTCGCTGAGCCACAGGCTCCGCCCATGTTTCTATTTTTTTTAGTGGCTGAACAGTATTCCATGGTGTACATATACCACAGCTTGTTAATCCATTCCTGGGTTGGTGGGCATTTAGGCAGTTTCCACATTTTGGCGATTGTAAATTGAGCTGCAATAAACAGAAAAATATGGAATGCTTCACGAATTTACGTGTCATCCTTGCGCAGGGGCCAGGCTAATCTTCTCTGTATCGTTCCAATTTTAGTATATGTGCTAATAAAGCGAGCACAGTCAGGAAGGATTTTTAATTTTGTATTTTTGTGGTTTTTTTTTTTTTTTTTTTTTTTTTGCAGTTTTTGGCCGGGGCTGAGTTTGAACCCGCCACCTGCAGCATATGGGGTCAGCGCCCTACTCCTTTGAGCCACAGGCATGGCCCTGGGAAGGATTTTTAAGGACATCTGATCTTACTGTCTCATTTTATAAATGAGGGACTAACGTGCAGAAAAGTCAAGTCACTCACACTGGGCAACTATGCGCTGCAGGTTTCCTGACCTCTGATCCTTCGGCGTTAAGTTGTGCTGCGTCAGAGTCCTTGTGGGGATTAAAAGGAGATAACATACTACAGCTGCTAGCACAGTGGCTGGCACGATGGCGATAATCAGCAATTGCTGACTTCTTTTTATCAGTCACTCACATTTTAGTATTGAAACCAGGGGACAGTATGAATAACCGACACTCTCCTTATCAGTTAGGATATTGAGAGAACTCACGCAGAGCAGAGATGGGGCCCAACCTTAAACTTGACCCAGTAACCAGGTTGTCTGCAGAGGTGGGTGGATTCTGAGTCTCGCTTGGTGCCTGTGGTCACTCAGGAGTGTGCCGGGCACCATGAATATCTGAGTTAATCCTCATAAGAACCCAGTAATAGTTATAACTGTGCCCTAAGAAGACCGGAGCTCTGTAAGCAGCTGAGAGATCTGCTTTACTGAAATTCTGAGAAACACTGGGACTGGCTGCAAGACTGGCATTCCTACAACAGGATAGAGTGTGAAGAAGGGCAGGTATCTGCCCCCACCACCTCCACAGAGAACTGCATGGCTTAGACAAGCAGGGGCTGCTGCAGCACAGTAGGGACAAGGCACAGAGCAAAGCAGGCTTGTCAGAAGTGCCTGCAGACCCACCCTGAGCCTTCTCAGAAACATCTTGTAAAGATTCCTCAGGGGGCTAGAGGTCCAGGTGAATCTATAAAAACAATGGCCTGGTTCGGCGTCTGTGGCTCAACGGGCTAAGGCGCCAGCCACGTACACCTGAGCTGGCAGGTTCGAATCCAGCCTGGGCCCGCCAAACAACAATGACGGCTGCAACCAAAAAATGGCTGGGCGTTGTGGCGGGTGCCTGTGGTCCCAGCTACTTGGGAAGCGGAGGCAGGAGACTTGTTTGAGCCCAGGAATTGGAGGTTGCTGCAAGCTGTGATGCCACAGCACTCAAACCAGGGTGACAGCTCAAGGATCTGTCACAAAAAAAAAAAAAAAAAGACCAAGACCTCTCTGATGTTTCAGGACCGATCTGAAGGAGGAGAGAGCACGGGCGTCACCGAGACAAGCATTGAAGGTGACTGGTTTTCCAGGGTCTGCTCAGAGACTCTCTTTAGTGTTTACATAAAGGTGTTTGTTTTTTTTTTAGTGTTTACATAAAGGTGTTTTTTTTTCATTCATTTGTTAATTTTTTGCTTCAAAATATTATGGGGGTACAAATGTTTTATGGTACAGGATCACTTTTGTAATGCTTGGATGGCAGCCATAAGCGTGCCCATCGCCCAGAGAGTGTTCACTGTACCCATTCAAGAGGGCTTTGCTCCTCGCCTCCCCCCCCTCCCTGCTTGAGTTCCACTGCGTTTTATTCCCCTCCGTGCACACGTGTGCTCGTCAGTTAGTTGTGAGTTAATAGCGAGTATTCTAGAGACAAAGATTACAGGAAAGAACACACTTAGGTTCTTCTGACCAACATATGGAACAACTACAAGAGCCTGGAGAGTGACTGCGTCTGGACTTGACCCTTCCAGTGAACCGACTCTACTTTTTCATCTTCCAGGCACCACCTCCTCGCCTTACAATCCATCTTCTTCCCCAACCTCATTCCTGAAGTTCTTTACTTCTTCTATTACAATCTCTAATTCAGTTGGAATTTTTTTTTCTGAGTTAAGAGGTAGGAATCTCACTTTCTTTGCTTCCAGGCAGTCAGTGATGTCCAAGCCATGTATTAAATAAGCTTTTATACACCGAATTGTAGTATCATTTATGCTCTATATTAAGTTCCACATCCTACATGCAGATACGTTGGTGAGCTCTCTTTATGTTCCCCACATACAGTTGTCTATTTCTGTGCCAACATTAACATTATCATTAACGTTGATACTAGCAAAAAATACCAGCAAACTGAATTCAGCAGCATATTAGAGAGATTATTACATCCATTGACTAGGTTGGGCATGGTGGTTCACACCTGTAATCCCAGCACATTGAGGGTCTGAGTTAGGAGGATCCCTTGAGGCCAGGAGTTTGGGACCAGCCTGGGCAGTATGGCAAGACCCTGCCTAGACAAAAAATAAAAATAAATAGGAAAACTAAAATAGGTGTAGCAGACTTGACTTGGGACAGCACCTTTGCAGTCCAACACAGGAGATTCCTGCTCAATTGCATGTACTATGCAACCTTAAGCTTGAGATGACTTTAACTTTTTTTTTTTGAGACAGAGTCACATTCTGTCGCCCTGAGTAGAGTGCAGTAGCATCATCATAGGTCACACCAACTTCAAATTCTTGGGCTTTAGAGATCCTCTTGCCTCAGCCACCCCCACCACCACACCCCGCTAGTTTTTCTATTTTTAGTGAGACTGGCTTTCATTCTTTTTTTTTTTTTTTTTTTTTTTGTAGGGACAGAGTCTCACTTTATCGCCCTCCATAGAGTGCCGTGGCATCACACAGCTCACAGCAACCTCCAGTTCCTGGGCTTAGGCAATTCTCCTGTCTCAGCCTCCCGAGTAGCTGGGACTAGAGGTGCCTGCCACAACGCCCGGCTATTTTTTTTTTTTTTTTTTGCAGTTCAGCCGAGGCTGGGTTTGAACCTGCCACCCTCGGTATATGGGGCCGGAGCCCTACTCGATGAGCCACAGGCGCCGCCCCCGGGTTTCATTTTTGCTCAGACTGTTCTTGAACTCCTGACTCTTCAAGCCATCCACTTGCCTTGGCCTCCCGGAGTGTAGGATTACAGGTGTGAGCCACCACAACAGGCAACTTTAACTCTTTTGAGTTTTTAAGCTTCTTTCCAGAAGCTTAAAATGAAGACAAAAATATCACCCCCTCAACTCAGAGAAAAGATGTGATTGAGGGTTACAGCCAAGGCAAAGCACTTACCCAGTGCCTTGCACACAATAGGAACTTTATGATTAAAGGTTGGTTTTTCGTATTCCTAAAACATTCCCTGGGACGTGTTAGATGGAGTTGGCATTCACGGCCATGCTAGGTTCATGCCTGAGTCCCTCTCCTCAATCTGCTTCAGTAGGAGACATGACCATCGAAGGGCCCGCCAGTGGCACCACAACATGGGGGCTCTTCCTAGCTGAGCCTTGGGACTGGGCCCGAGTGAAAGCACGTTTCTGCTCCCACGAGCACCACCGTCTCAGTCTGCAGCCGCCTGGCTGTGGCCTTTTCTTTGGTCCTTTCATACAAGCACTGCAATTGCCTTCATGGTGAGGCTCCTCCCTGCTGGGGTCAGCCACACAGGTGAGCGAGGGCTGGCGCTCTGATGGGAGAGGGTGGTGTGGCGCTGACGTCAATGAGGGGATTGGGGTGAGGAGAGGTTTGGGGGCCACACAAGTTATCCCTTTAAGAAACATGGTGGCCACCAAGTAGCTGCTGAATCTGGCCTCTCTCAGCCCTGAAAGGTGTTTCTGATGAATTGCTAACTAGACGAAGCCGTGATCACCACCCTGAGCTTACAGACTGCCTGCACAGCCTCAAGTCATTCTTTAAGCCACAGTGCCTGCTCTCAATAAATATAATCTAGGGCTGTCACAAACATGCAAATGACTATACCATGAGATAACTGGCCAAGAGCCTTCTAAGCTGCCCAATTCCCTGCTAACTCCCACAGTGGTGGCTGCACCCTCCAGGCCTGTTTCCTGGCCCCCTTCACTGGACCTCTGGGACAATTTTGAGTTCAAGCAATTAGTTAAGCTGGGTGCAGTGGCTCACACCTGCAATCCTAGCACTCTGGGAGGCCAAGGTGGCTGGATTGCCTGAACTCAGGAGTTAAAGACCAGCCTGAGCAAGATCAAGACCCCATCTCTAAAAAAGTAACTGAGTGCTGTGGCAGGCACCTGTAGTTCCAACTATTTGGGAGGCTGAAGGAAGAGGATCATTTGAGCCCAAGAGTTTGAGGTTGCTATGAGCTATGATGTCATGGCTCTCTACCAAAGGTGACAAAGTGAGACTGTCTAAATTAAAAAAAAAAAAAAAGCAGGCTGGGCATGGTGGCTCACGCCTGTAGTCCCAGCGCTGTGGGAGGCCAACGCGGGTGGATTTCCAGTGCTCACAGAGTTTGAGACCAGCAAGCATGAGTGAGCCAGAGTAAAAGACCCCGTCTCTACAACCAAGAAACATCACCGCAGGGCGTTGTGGCGCGCGCCTGTAATCCCAGCTACTTGGGAGGCAACCAGCAGGAGAATCACTACAGGAAGGACAATGAAAAAAAAAAAACGGAAACCAAAGAAGAGGGCAAGCCAACTGAAATTAAAAGCAAAATAAAAAAAATAAAAAGCAATGAGTTAAAGGAGCCCTCATTGGAGATAATCTGTGTTTATTTTGTTACAGTATCCCAGGGGCATATAGGGCAGGAGTGAGTCCCTGGAAGAGCCCCTGCCTGTTATTCTCTAGTCACAATTCAGAGACACCAAACTTTTGCCCTGTTCTCATTCTCTGGGACCAGTTCCCTACTTTGCCCGAGCCTTTCAGGCCAGGGGCAAAGCTGGCAAGGAAACTCGGCAGAATCCAGAAAAATGCCACAGCACTCATGGGTTATTGCCTCCTCTTCTTTCATAGGCAACCCCAGAATGGCTAACCTGGAATTAATCTGGTGTTATCAACTCTCCTACATCTTAAGAGCAAAAGAATAGGGATTATTTAAAGAGAAAAGCAATGTAGGTAGATGAGTTTGTGTATGTTTATGGGCAAATAGGACTAAAGCTTCACCGACTTAGGCAACGCGACCTGAATCTTAGTGTCTGCCTTCATACCCACTCTCAGGCTTAATAAATTGCAATAAAGCCAAATACCCAATGAGGGTGCAATTACTTAAAAAATACTTTAAAGTCTCCCCTTTATGAGCAACTTGAGTTCACTCCCTCCTTGCAATATGCAGTATGTTTTGCTGTGGTTGAGAAAATCCCGAATTTTGAATTTTGTCACTGTGGGGATGTGGTTGGGGTTGGCCATGTAAGCTCTGTGCTTTGCTGGCCAGGGTGTGAGTGCAGTAAGGGACACAAAGCAGGCACTTCAGCCTCGGGTGACACAGCTTAGGTCTGGCGCTGCTGCCCAGATTTCAGAATCAAGCTCCCAAAAGCTCACACAGGACAATAACCTGGATCTGGACAGCTTGCAACTCTTGCTTCCCTTCTCATACCTGCTCTTCCTTCTTTCCTAAACCTTCTGGAGGAATGTTTGCAGCACAGAAGCCTGGAGAAGCAGAGGCTGCTCTTGCCCAAGCAGGATGTACCCCGCAGTGGGGCAATAGCTTGTGGCCCACATCCCCACTGCAGCATGGGGCTACTGAAAACCTAGATGGAGCCAGAAGGCAGAAGGAAGCCGTGCCTTAGTTAACCTGAGGGCGACAGGAAAGCCTCACGGGGAATGTATCTAGCTGAGGCTTGCGAAGCGGAAGAGTGCCACGTAGGCCATAGGGCAGCTGCAGCGAGGGCTGGGAACAGCATCCGTGAATGCCTCTGACTGAAGCCAAAGAGCCAACACGAACCTGATTTTTCATCTTCATTCTAACCAGCCGGTGACATTCAGGCTCAGTTCTATGCCTGAGAATATTGTAGGATAGGTTATCTGTCCCATGCCTCTCATGGGGCAGAATGAAGGACGCTGAATAATAGTGACTTTTACAAAGCAAAAGTTTTAGCCCACATATGGTGGCTCATACCTGTAATCTCAGACTCTGGGGGGCCAAGGAGGGTGGATGGCTTGAGCTCAGGAGTTGGAGACCAGCCTGAGCAAAAGCGAAACCCTGTCCCTACGAAAAATAAAAAAACTAGGCGGGTGTGATGGCAGGCACCTGTGGTGCCTGGCAGCTACTTGGGAGGCTGAGGCAGGAGGAATGCTTGAGCCCAGGTTGAGGTTGCTGTAAGCTAGAGGCTGCCATCACAGCACTCTAGCCTGGAGCAACAAAGTGAGACTCTCTCTCTCAAAAACAAAAAAGCAAAGTTTTTCTTTTTTGCAGTTTTGGGCCAGGGCTGGGTTTGAACTGACCACCTCCGGCAAATGGGGTTGGCGTCCTACTCCTTTGAGCCACAGGCACTGCCCAAAGTTTTTTTTAATGAAGTCCAATTGACTGACTTCTTCTATCATAGTTCATACTTTTTATGTCATAGGTATGAAATCCGTGTCAAACACAGACACTAGGATTTTCTCTTGTTTTCTTCTGGGTCTTTTGTATTTTTAGCTTTTACATTTAGACCCATGATCCATTATGAATTAAGTCTGATATATGGTGTGAAGAAGGGCAATTTGTTGAACAAATTGTGATTCCCACACTGAACTCTTTCCATGTTTGTCAAAAAACTGAGTGATCACAGATGTACAGTTCAATCTCTGTACTTTATAAAATCCCATAGGTCTGTGCCCACCTCTACCAATACCATGCTGCCCTAATTACTGTAGCTTTGTAATAAGTCACATAACTTATTTGTTACTTTTCAGTGTTGTTTTGGCTATTGTAGGTACTTTGCAGTTACATATAAATTTTAAACCCAGATTTTTCATAGACTTCCACCCGTACAACCTATCTGAACCTGACTACAAGTAGGTTCAATCTTTTCTAGGGATATTAATATCTTTAAGCATAGTGAGTTTCTGACCCAAGAACACAGAATATATCCCGTGTAAGTCTTCATTAATTTCTCCCAGCAATGTTTTATAGTTTTCACTGTATTATCTAGGCCTCTCAGGTATTTTGTTAAATCTATTCCATACATTTTTAATAATGTTATATTATAAATTGTTATTCTTTAAATTTCAATTTTCGATCGTATATGGCTAGCATATAGAAATACAATAGATTGTTATATATTAATTTCATATGATAAATTGATTTAATCCTAACAGTAGATACTACCAAATTCTCTACAAGTCTTCTCTTAAGAGTTTAATTCTTCCTTTCCAATTCTTTTTATTTTTCTTTTTGCCCTACTGCACTGGCTGGGACCTTCAGTAAAATGTTCAGAAGTAATGAAAACAGCTTTTTTTGCACCGGACCTGGTTGTAGGAGGAATGAATCTAGATACTTACCATTACATGTTGGCTGGAAATGTTTTGTAGAAGTGCCTTATCACCGTATCAAACTGAGGAAATGCTCTTCAAATTTTAAATCGCAAAAAAAAAAAAAAAAAAAAAAAAAAATCTTAAAGTTTTTGTCGTGAATTATTAGTTCTGAATCACTAAATTGCATAATCTCTGAATCTATGAATCATATGGTGTCCCTGTATTGTTAATATGGTGAATTACATTGATTAATTTCCAAACGTTAAACTTATCTTGCATTCTTGAAATAAACCCCACTTAGTATATTATCCTTTTTCTATAATTTGTTGGATTTCATTTGTTAAAACTTTAAGAATTCTTGGGGTGGTGCTTATGGCTCAGTGAGTAGGGCGCTGACCCCATATGCCGAGGGTGGTGGGTTCAAACCCGGTCCTGGCTAAACTGAAACAAAAAATAGCCGGGCGTGTGGCAGGTGCCTGTAGTCCCAGCTACTCGGGAGGCTGAGGCAGGAGAATCACCTAAGCCCAGGAGTTGGAGGTTGCTATGAGCTGTGACACCATGGCACTTTACCGAGGGTGACATAATGAGACTCTGTCTCTAACAAAAAAAAAAAAAAAAATTCTGACATTGATGTTCATAAGGAATAATTACCTTCTTTTCTAGCAATGTCTTTGTCTGATTTGGGGATTAGGTCAATGCTGGCTTTATAGATGGAATTAAAAAATATTCTTTCCTCTTTAATTTTCTGGGAGAGATCAGGTAGAATTGCATAATTTCTTCCTTAAATATGTGGTAACATTTACAATTAGAGTGATCTAGTTTCTTTGTGAGATTTTCAACTACACATTCAATTTCTTTCATAGATAAAAGCTATTTAGTTTTTTTATTTCTAGAGAGAACTGAGATCATTTCTTTCACATATAAAAAAGCTTTTTAGATTTTTTGTGTGTGTGTGTTTTTATTTTTTATTTTGCTTTTAATTTCAGCTGGCTTTCACTCTTCTTAGTTTGGGGGTTTTGGGTTTTTTTTTTCCCTTTCTTCCTCTAGCGATTCTCTTGCCCGTTGCCTCCCAAGTAGCTGGGCTTACAGGCGCCTGCCACAACGCCTGGCGTCTTCTTTTCTGTTAATAGAGACAGGGTCTTTTACTCTGGCTCACTCAGGCTTATGTTGGTCTTGAACTCTCTGAGCACAGGAAATCCACCCGCCTTGGCCCCCCACAGCGCTGGGACTACAGGTGTGAGCCACCACGCCCAGCCTATTTAGATTTTTTTATTTCTAGAGAGAACTGAGATCTTTTGTATCTTCTAAGGAATTTGCATTCCTTTCACCCACACTGTCAAATGTATCGTCCATTAAGTCTTTTATTACTGTCTCGATACCCTTAGGATGCACAGAAGTGCCACCTCTCTCATACCTGACATTGGCAATCTGTGCCTTATCTCTTTTTCTCTGATCAGTCTAGGGTAGAGAATTTTCTTGAGCTTCTCAAAGAACCTGCTTTTTGTTTAATTTTCTCTATTATTTTTCTCTTTCCAATGTCAATAATTTCTGCTCTACTTTTAATATTTCCCTTCTACATATACGTTTAATTTTCTCTTTTTCTAGTTCTGAAAGTCAAAGCTGAGGTCATTGATTTGAGACATTTTTGTCCTAACATAGGCATTTAGTGCTATAAATTTCCCTCTAAGTACTACTTTAGTTGCATCACAAGATACCAGGACAACATAGAAGATCAACTGTATTTCTATATACCAGCAATGAACAAATACAATCCAAAATCAGCAAAACAATACCATTTACAATAGTCCCAATAAAATAAATATTAATATTTACTTATAAATCTAACAAAATATGTACAGGATCTGTATGTTGAAACTATAAACCCAGCCCCAGCCAAACTGCAACAAAAAACCGCTGGGCGTTGTGGCAGGCACCTGCAGTCCCAGCTACTCGGGAGGCTGAGGCAGGAGAATCGCCTAAGCCCAAAAGAAACCAAAGATGTAAACAAATGGAAAGACAGGTCACGTTCATGGAATAAAAGACTCGTTATCACAAATGTGTGACCTTTCCCCAAACTTATCTATAGATTCGATATAATTCTAATCAAAATCCCGGCAGATCTTTTATGTAGATAAGCTGATTCTCAAATTTATATGGAAAGGTAAAATTAATAAAAGCCAAAGTAATTTTAAAAGGAAAAATAAAGTTGGAAGAATTATGCTACCAGATTTTAACTTATTACAAAGCTACAGTAATATTGACCATGTGGTATTGGCAAAAAGGGGAAATACACTGATCAATGGAAGAGAATAAGAAGTCGAGAAATAGACCCATACCAAGAAAGCGGATTCTCAACAAGGATGCAAAATAAATTCAGTGAAGAAAGAGTGTTTTTTTCAACAAATGCTGCTGGAACAACTAGACATCTAATGCTATGTCTCCAAACACAAATAAAAAACATAAACCTCACAGTTTTTAAAAAGTTAGCTCAGGCTCGGCGCCTGTGGCTCAATGGGCTAAGGCGCCAGCCACGTACATCTGAGCTGGCGGGTTCGAATCCAGCCCGGGCCCGCCAAACAACAACGGCTGCAACCAAAAAATGGCCGGGCGTTGTGGCGGGCGCCTGTAGTCCCAGCTACTTGGGAGGCAGAGGCAGGAGACTCGCTTGAGCCCAGGAATTGGAGGTTGCTGTGAGCTGTAATGCCACGGCACTCTCTCCAGGGTGACAGCTTGAGGCTCTGTCTCAAAAAAAAAAAAAATAAAATAAAAAGTTAGCTCAAAACAGATCATAAATCTAAACGTAACATGTGAAATAATACCGATTTTAAATGAAAACATAAGAGAAAATCTTCAGAACCTGGGACTTATATAAAGCTTTCTTAAACACGACACCAAAAAAGCATACTCCATAAAAGAAATAAATTGATAAACTAGACTCTGCCAAATTGAAAGTTTTGCTCTGTGAAAAGATACTGTTAAGTAAATGAAAGGCTGCAGACTAGGAGAAAAATACCCCGAAGCAACATCTGATAAAAGATCTGTATGCATAATACGTAAAGATTCTGAAACCAACAATACTAAACCAATACAAATTAAAAATGGACAAATAATGCTGTTTATGGAAACTGAAGAAAAAAAAAAAGAACAAAAGATTTGAATAGACTCTTTGCCAAAGAAGACATACAGATGATATAAAAGCACATAAAAAGATGTTCACTGTCTTCAACCATTAGGGAAATTCGAGGGCTGGTGAGGATGCAGAGTGACCGGAAATACCTTTCTGCTACACAGCCACTTTCTCTTGAACACACTATATATACTGCAAGAAGTGATACTTTGGTATTGTGGTTTTAGCCAAAAGACACACTTGCCAGTTTACACGATACAAGCTTCTAGTCGGAAAATACATGGAAAGAAAACCTGAATCATGCACATTTGAATAACCACATTTTTCTTTCCAAGGGTTGAATCTTTTAGACTTCAGTCTACGGTGTGTGGACACCATTTCCTCATTTTTAAAGCACCCTTGGTATTTTGCCTTTATTTTATCCTAAAGCAGAAAGCAGTAAGCTTTCTCTATAAAGGTTCGCTTAGTATTTTCAGCTTTGCAAGACAAGAAAGATCTGGGGCAAGATTTAACTCTGCCCTCAGGTAAAGGAATAGGCCATTTCTGTTGGGTGTGTGCCAATTAAACTTTTAAAAACTGGGTGTGATTTGGCCCACGGGCCACAGTATGGCAACCCTTGTCCTAGGGCCCGGGCAGCCACTGGTGGGCATTCAGAAGGCTGCAGGTAGCTGGCAGGCAGCAGGGCAACCACCACCAGTGAGTGGCGCCAGGTTTGCTGGGGGGAAGTATCTCGCTGCTTGCAAGCCCTGATCCCAAGGCGGTTTCAAGGGAGATCACTTCTATACAGATCTCAGGCTTCAGCATCACATAGGCTTTCCCAAGTCCATTCACCACCCTTGCAGCCAGGGTGGAGTCTGAGGAGAGCAGAGGATGAGAGATAAAGTGGCAAAGATGTGTGTCCAGACCCAGGTCTTTCCCAATGAACAAGCTCCCCTTTACAAACAGGGAGCGCCCTAAAAGAACAGGAAGCAGCTGCACCTGCCTCATCTCGAAAGTAACTTAAAAGTGTCCATCAGGGTAGTCTGGGCAATAGGATCACCCACTTGGCAGCACTCTGGGGGAGGGACCCCCACACCAGGTGATCCTGACGTACACTGCAGGTGACAGGGCAGTGCCTTGGTCCTCCAGCCCTCTGATGCCCAAGACATATGGCTGAAGGGCTAGGGGCCAGGGCACCATGATAAGGCCCTCAATTTCCATGATACCAACAGCAGGTGTAAGGGAATATACTTTATTAATCTCGCTTTCAGAGACTAAAATACTAAAATGCAGCTGAAATTGTAATGGTCTATTTACAGAATGCTGTCTGCGGGCCAGGTGGAGCTGGGCCTGGTTCTCCTCCAACCACCCACCACGCCCATCTTCCAAACAGGCCTGGGGCTGCCTGCCACCTGCAGCAGAAATGCCCAGCACACAGGGAACGTGTATGTATGCCTGACCAAGCTCCCAGCAGCAGCATACCAGGCGGAGGGCACCAGACCAACACACAGACAGACAGACAGACACAAACAGGAGCTGAGATCCTGACAAGGCCGTGGGCCTGCCTCAGTGCTTCTTCAGGCTGTAGGTCAGGCCACTGGGGACCCTAGTGTCCTGTATGGGTGGCGAGTTCCAGACGGCAGAGCTGGTTCGCTTATGGTAGCGGGGCTTGCTCTTCTTAAAGATGTCCTCCAAGTCCAACGGGAGAATGACTCCAAAGAGCTCCAGAAGGTCTGGGGGGTGGTAGTACTGGTGTATGATGGCCTGGCTGAGCATGGTACCTGCGGGGGAACACGGGCTGGTTACTGCTTTGGGCTGTCTATGAGCCACCTCGTCCCCTGTCACCCTCTCCAGCCCAGCATGTCTCTTTCGGGGCCCTGCTCCTGCTTGTACCCACAGATACAAACGCTGAGAACACTCACTCCCCCTTCTCACTGCCTCTGCTGGCAGCTTAACTTGCACAAAGTCCTCAAAGTTTGTGTGGGTCAGGCACAGGCCGAACCTTCAACTTCGTGAGCTCACTGTCCCCACCACAATGGGGAGATCTGCTCAAAGTCACACAGCTAACAATGGCAGAGTGAGGTGTGGAGACAAGTCCAGCTCCAGAACTCAAGCATGTGACACCACCATCAACCGCCTTTTCATCAAACCCACAGGCCCCAAGGTGCAGAGGGTGCAGGCTGCAGGGGCCTCTGGGTGACCAGGGGACATGCACCCACGCCTTGCTTGGCACCACGTGCCACTCTAAAGAACCCACATCACTTTCAAGAAACCTTCTCAGCTGTGTCTTCCCATCACCCCCATTTCACAGATGAGAGAACTGTTAAGATCAACTATGATTAGGTGGCTTCATAGTCACCTCCCATAAGCCTTGACACTAGTAGTTAAAGAGACTAAGTCAGATTCCATTTACTGTGGGGTTCAAATGAGGCGAAACTGCTGAAAGAACATTGCCTTCGGTGGAGCCATGACCTGCTACAGGATTCCAAGCCCTTCTTCCTGGGGAGTCTGTGCCCCAACCTGACCCCCAGCTCAGTAAATGCTGCAAAGCACCCACTATATACACCCTCCACCCACACTCTGGCAGGCCTTGTACCCCGACCTAAGGCAGCACAGTCTCACCCACCCTCTTGTTTAAATGCTGGGTCCTATAAACCCCAGGTCAAATCCTGCTCCGGTGCCCACACCCCTCCTTAGGAGTCAAACCCCTCCCCAGCTGCTGGAAGCCCCATCTCCAGCTCTAAGTGCTGTCCCTAAACCCTATCACCACCACTCTCAACTCTGCTCCTGCTCAGATTGCTTATGTGGGTCCAAGAGTCTTCAGCCCTGCTGGGTGGGACTCTAAGTCTACCAGTCACAGGGTGCCCCACCATCCCCCGGATATAGGCCCAGGGTCAATGCCTCAGCCACCAGCCCACAATACCTGCCGCTGCCCACCCTTAGCTCTAGGGCCCTTGGTCCTGCTCACCTCTGGCCCAGGCAGGGATGGGCTTCCGGGGTTGTGTCTCATCATCGGTGGAATCATCACTGTTCAAATCCATCCCATAGTCATCTGGGTTGATCTTGGGAGGCCCCTTGGGCCCTTGTGGTGTCATTTGATAGGAGGTACAAACTGGAGACTAGAAAAATTCCCCCCCACTGCATTGCTGCAACTCACCACAGTTACCTCCCTCATCACGCAGGAAAAACAGAAAGGTTCAGGGGTCACTTCTCAATTATAAAAAGTCACAGAACATACACGCCTCTGTATCTTCCTTTTACATGTTAAGCAAACTTTCTCCTGATCAGTGTGTATGGATTCACCTCCTGGGAACAGCTCCAGGGGACTCCACGATTTGCAACTTACCCATCCATTGTGGACATTACTAACTTCCAAGTATTCATATCTTAACTATGCTGCTATGAAATGCTTCCTCATACTATCTTCTGTTTGGTAACAGAAGATTGAACAGAAAATAGATTAAGTGCACATCAATAGGAGCTGGCTAAATCTCAGCACAATTGCCTGCTACGAGGCCACTAAAAATAAGAAATTTACATTATGTGGAAATAAGACAGATGTGAAAATGGGAAAAAAGGGATAAGAAAACCAAGCTGCCTGGGGGCAGTGTCTGTGGCTTAGTGAATAGGGTGCCGGCCCCATATACTGAGGGTGGCGGGTTCAAACCTGGCCCTGGCCAAACTGCAACAACAAAAAAAATAGCCAGGTGTTGTGGTGGGCGCCTGTAGTCCCAGCTGCTGGGGAGGCTGAGGCAAGAGAATTGCCTGAGCCCAGAAGTTGGAGTGAGCTGTGTGACGCTGCCACGGCACTCTACTGAGGACAATAAGGTGAGACTCTATTTCTACAAAAAAAAAAAAAGAAAACCAAGCTGCCAAATTGTACGTGCCCATTTAAAAATATGCACGTGTATGAGTATTCAAGAGAGAGAATCTGTGTGTCTGCCCATGCACAAAATGATCAGAGTGGGGTCTCCCTGCCCTAGGGGCCTCTCCGCTGGGGCCCAGGACAGACCTGCACGTTCACGGTCACGTTCAGGGCTTTGCGGGCCTCTGCTTCCTCCTTGGCTTTCTTTTCCTGCTCCTCCTGCAGCCGCTGCTCAGCCAGACGTTGCTGCTCTTCCTAGAACCCAGGAGGCAGCAGGCTGTTAGAGAGCCCTGCCCTCCCCAAATAACCCCTGCAGCAGGAGTCCAGACCAGTCTCCAGCTCAGCATAGACCCCATGGGAGCCATCAGCCCCCCTCACCTTCTTCTTCTTCTCTTCCAGTTCCTTCTGTAGCCGCTCCTTTTGCAGCCGCAGGGCCTTCTCCTTCTCCTGCAGCTCCCTGAAGACCAAGCAAGAGACTGTCAGGTCAGGAAGCAGAGCCCTGATCCTGCTCCTGGCCCTATGAAAGAATCCAGGCCCAGTGGGACACACCCTAGGTGGTGGGATGGTAGAATGGGCACCCAGCTTTGAGCCAATGGCTGTGCTTTTTTTGCCCCAAAGGCCAGGCATGAGCACACCTGAAGGTGCAGGGAGCGCAAGTTTTGCAGTCTACCAAAATGTGGCCCCTACTCCTCCTCGCAACTGAAGTCTCTGAGCCTCAC
This sequence comes from Perodicticus potto, assembly GCA_963574655.1. NCBI lineage: Eukaryota > Metazoa > Chordata > Mammalia > Primates > Lorisidae > Perodicticus > Perodicticus potto. The sequence continues at coordinate 34,168 of CAUYRH010067326.1, read as the reverse complement.
TTTACTTGTACACAATAGAGATCACAACATGTTTCTTCAGAGTCCTCTCGAGAATCAAGTGGGATGATCCAAACTTCTCAGAACAAATCCCTTTATTAAAAGGATTTATTCTGGCTTGGCACCTGTGGCTCAAGGGGCTAAGGCGCCAGCCACACGCATCTGAGCTGGCGAGTTCAAATCCAGCCTGGGCCCGCCAAATAACAATGACGGCTGCAACCAAAAAGTAGCCGAGCATTGTGGCGGGCGCCTGTAGTCCCAGCTACTTGGGAGGCAGAGGCAAGAGAATCACTGGAGCCCAGGAGTTGGAGGTTGCTGTGAGCTGTGATGCCACAGTACTCTACCCAGGGCGACAGCTTGAGGCTCTGTCTCAAATAAAAATAAATAAGTAAAAGGATTTATTCTATAAAATTTGGATTTAGTCAAAAGTCCTACACTCTTCTGAAACAATAGAGCTGGGGTGAAGAAAAAAAATGGCCACACTCAAGGATCGAAAAGGCTACAAGTTCCCCACCCCTACATATACCTCTATTTATCTGAACCCACAGCACAAGACACCTGGCTCTTCTTCCCTGCATGAAGCAAGGGAGGGGCTGCTGACAGGCTCTGGAGTCACCTCCACAAGGCACTAGCTTGTGACCTTGAGCAAGTCACTGAACCTCTCTGAACCCATTTTCCCATCTGTGAAGTGGAGTCATGGAGAGTTTCAAGTGAGGAGCCAACAAGGAAACGTGTAGAGCTGTAGAGCTGTAAACCCACCAGAGTCACCAACATTACAGCTATGACACTGTCACCCTCAAATCCAGCAGGGCACCGTGCAATTCTAAACCACATACATTAACTGTCCCCTGCACTTTCTCCCTTTCCCAAACTTCTGCCTCTGAGTCTGCCCAGAGGACCAGGAACAAGTCTGTTTCCCAGGAGGCGCAGACAGGAGAGGACAGCTGCTGGGCCTGCGTGTCTGCACACACCCACCAGCAGTTCTCCACGTCCACACTCACACGCACAAGGTCCCACATATATCTCCTGGTGGACACTGAATGCGGCTTATTTCCCTTCGCGTCCCCGGAACCAGTGTCAGCAGAACCAGACACAGAGTGGCCTTGGACAGATGCCTAGAAACTACACATGGAATTCCTGTCTCTCAAACAGAGACCATGGCATCTGCAGAGCTGGAAGACCTCAGCACTCCTGGATACATAGTTCCCCATGGGGGGAAGATGGAAATGTTGGTGGGGCAACCTGAGTTATCACCACCAGTGGGGCAGGGACCAGGGATGCTAAAGGCCCTGCAGTGTACCACAAAGATCTCTCCTGCCCCAAACACCCATGGCGGCCCTGTTGAAACACACTAGCTCATCCTATGATCCCTGGCCCTGTCCGTTGAGGGGTCAGCACATGTGGTTGGAGGTAGCACCAAGACAAGCCCAGAGTGAACCCGCCCATTGCTCCTTGAATCTCCTGCAGCTAGTGGGCAGCCTCACCAGGTAGGCTGCCAGGCATGGGCCTCTGGGTTTAAGGCTCAGAAAAGCACTTGCCAACCCCCAAGTGGAGGTAGGGACTGGGTCTAGGTGAGGGCCACACACTGCGGGCAGGCGCTGCCTGGCCAGCGGGCCCCTCACCTCTCAGCCTGGAGCCGCTCCAGCTCCCGCTTGCGCTCCTGCTCCGCCAGCTGCCGCTCCTGCTCGCGCCGCTCCTGCTCGCGCTGCTCCGCCAGCCGCTTGGCTTCAGCCGCCTTCCGCAGCCGCTCCTGTTCCTCTTCCTTCTTCTTCTGCAGCAGCTCCTGGTGCCGCCGCTCTTCCTCCTCCTAAGATGGAGAGCACGGTGAGGCGCTGTGGTCAGGCCTGGGCCAGAGAGGCAGGACAGTGGCCACCCGGAGAGGAGGTTGCTAGGGGGGGGCGTGAAGGGCCTACCCCACCCCCAGCCCAGGAACCTCACACTGCCCAACACTGACTGGGGCAGAACTGAGGGACTTCCCAAGCAAGGCCCTGCAAGAATCGCCAGCACCAGCCTGAAAAGGCATCTTGTGACAACTTCTACTGCTGCTACTACAGCAGATTACGCAGGTGAGGGACTCTGGGGTCAGGCTCAGCTGTGTGACGCTGGGCAATCCACTTAACGCCTCTGGGTTTAAGGTTTTCTCATCCATAAAATGGGAACAACAGTCATCCCTACACCACAGGGAGCTGCTGAGTTTATACGCGCAACACACAGAATGGTGCCTAGCACAGAGTAAATAAGAAACCTTGGTAATCAGCAACAGAAGCCCTAACGACAGATCTGCATTCCCCTAAAATCGTAAGACTGACAGTTCCCAGGAAGAGCTAAGTGGAACATTCAGGGATCAGTCATAACAGTGATCGCATAGAGAACAAACTAACATTTAATCCTCACAACTACCCCACCATGCAGACACTACTACTTCTTGACGTAATGAAAGTACAGAGAGGCCAAGTCGCCTGCCCAAGGTCACACACAGCTGAGACAGAAAGTCTAGTAGAGTATGTGTACTTAACCCTTAAACTTCACTTCTATAGAAGGCAGGTTCCAGTCACCATCCCCCTCACCCCTGGGTACCCATGGTGCTGAGACCGCGTCTGTCCTGCCAACCCCCTCCCCACGGCCACCTGCATTTGCACCTGCTGCAGCCGCCTGAGCCTGCGCGCCTCCTCCTCCTGCTTCCTGCGCGCCTCCACCTCCTCCATCTTCTTGGCTGCCGCCTTTTTCTTGGCCTTCTCCTCCGCCAGCCGCTCCTCCTTAGCCTGCAGAGGCCACCCATATGTGCCCATTGGAGCAGGCCTGCTCCCAGAACCCTGTGACAGGCATTCCACGGCCCTGCACACCTGGTTTGTTCCGCATAGCCCAGGGAAGAAGAGGCCTCGGAGCAGGAGACCACCGACCAACAAAGGCCTGCTGGGAAAACCCACAGCTGGGAGCTTCAACCCTCAGCTTAGCTCCTTCAGAGCCCGTGGGGCAAACACAGAAGGGTACAGGGCCTCAAAACCCCAACTTTCCAAGGGGTCCAGTTTCAACCCTCGGGCAGCCAAATCTGAACTGCTCAGGACCCAGCAGGGCCCAGCCTCCCCGAGGCTCGGCCTCCCACCGCCCGGGTTCACACCTTCTCGGTCTTCTCATCAATCTGGGCAAACTTCTGCTCGATCTGCTTCTTCTTCTCTTCTTTCATCTGCTCCACCCGCTCGCGGGCCTGCAGCACCTTGCGGAGGCGCTCTTCACGCTTCCTATGAGGCACAGAGGAGTCACGGGAGCGCTCCAAGGCTGGCGCAGGCCGACCGGGGACCGGGAGCGGGGCCACTTACAGCTTCACCTCCTCCAGCCGCCGCCTCTTGTCCTCTTCCACCTTCTGCCTGCGCAGCTGTTCGGCCTCCTCCTTCCGCCGCAGGTTCTCCAGACGCTGCCGCTCCTTCTCCTGGGAGAGGGCAGGGGAGGGCAGGGGAGCAGCAGGACATGAGCAAGGACAAGCCCCCTGACCCAACAGTGGCCCACAGACACATGGACAGCCACACCAGAATGGTTCTTAGAGGCGGAGTCGCCCCCAACACTCCCTCCATCCCCACCCACACCAAGGTGGGTGGCTCCCATCCCTCCTCCCAGGAGCACCCAATCTCCTCACACCCCAGGGCCTGGGTCACAAGTGCCCTCAACGCTTCTAGGTTGTAAGCAGCACAAAATTCAGGCTCAAAATTGGATTGATGTGCCACATAAACAGTGCGTTTAGAAAAATGAAGAAAAGAGGGAAGAATGTCCCTTCCGAAAGGTCAGAAAGGCAGCTTTGAAAGTTATAGTTATCCTTGGCAGTGTCGGTGCTCCGGCAGCCAGCTGAAGAACCAGTGGGCTGGATGACAGGCAAGGAGGGGGACCTCCAACCCCCACTGGAGGCTCCAATAGCTGAAAAGGCTGGACAACTGCCGAGGAGACACCTGTGCCTTGGTGTCTCCTTCACTTTACACTTAGGACTAAATGTGGAACCCCCATTTCCTATACCTAGGTCAATTTCTTGTGAATTTCCTAGGCCTCAATTCCATGAATGGACTGTATTCATTGATACATTCATTCACCTTGCCCCCTGCGGAAGGGACTGTATTCATTCGTTTCCTGGCCAAGGAACCCATACACCTATATATAGCCTGAGACTAAAGGCCTAAAGGAGGAGAAGGGGAAAGACCGGGACAGAAAGGGAGAGAGCTTCTCTCTCCCCACTTGAGTTCTCTCCCTCTACCAGGAGCTTTAGTGTTTTCTGTATTCTTTTCTGTAAATAAATTCTGTCTTACCACTGGGGGGTAGGGGGGAAATAATGTAATGAAGAATAATAAAATACATGTATTTAAAAAAAAAAGAAGAAAGTTATAGTTAATGTTCTATTTAAGGAGGTAGTGCATACATAGGTGTTAATCTGTTACAATTATGTTTTATAATTATATACTATGTGTGTACACACATTCCTTTGTATATATCAACAGATTTCATAATAGCTAAAATAAATAAAATACTTGAAAAAAACAAAAGAAAAAATTTCCAAATGCTAACAGAGGTTACTATAGGTTGATGAAATAGATTAGAGATAGTATTCGTTCCCTTATTTTTCAAATTTCCTCTACTATGGCTGTTAACAAATTTGAAAACAACTTTTAAAAAGTACTAGTAGTTAAACGGTAGTAGATTGATGCTGGCATCTCCTCCTGGGCAGACCCAGAAAGGCCCAGGAACACAGCCACAGCAGTGGGCAACCAGCAGGAACAGGGCAGGCTTCAAGCCAGCACCTCCCTGGTCAAGGACAAGAGTGGTGCTCTCTCCAGACTGAGGGCCCCTAACCATCACCCCCAACCTAGCTCCCACCAGTCTCCCACTGCAGGATTCAGTATCAAACATCCACCTCTATCTCCCTGTACTGGCTACAGTCAATTTCTCCCTGGACCCTCGCCCTGATCCCAACTAGAGTAGTTCCCCCTAGAAACCTGGCTCAAAGGTAATACATCCTCCTGAACATGAAGAGAAGGGACTCTGGTCATGAGAAAGATGGGAGTAGACACATTCTACCTTGAACATAAAACAATAAAAATTATCCAATCTGAATACAAAGAGAAAAAAAAACATTGAAGAAACGAAACTATGAGACAATACCAAAGGTTTTCATTCACGTCATTGGCATCCCACAAGGAGAGGCAAAAAGGGGGATGCTGAAAAAAAAAGTTGAAGAAATAATGGCTGAAAATGTCCCAAGCTTCGTGAAAGATACAAACCTATGATTCAGGGTCAGCAAAACCATAAATGGGATCAATCCAAAGAAATTTATGGCCAGACTCACTACAATCAAACTGCTAAAAACTAAATGCAAAGGAAAAACATCAAAAGCAGCCAGAAAGAAAAGGATCCATTACCTATATGGGAACAATCTGAATGACTAGAGATTTCTCATCAGTAATCAGAGGCCAGAAAGAAATTTTTAACATGCTAAAAGAAAATAATTTTATATCCAGTGAAAATATTCTGCAGAAATAAGAGGTGAACTAAGTATCCTCAGATGAAGGAAAACTAGAGAACTCGTCAGCACATCTGTTCTAAAAGAATTGTGATAGCTCTTCAGGTAGAAGAAAAACAATACCAGAAGGAAACACGAACAACAGGAACAAAGAAATAGCAACAGAAATGGTTGATGCATGGATATGCAGAAAATTCTTTTCTTCTTAAGTTCCTTAAAATATTCAACAGCCAAAAGTCAAAATTATAACATATCTAATGGGACGGTCAATGGGTCTACGTATATTAAATAGACGTAATTTATAAGACAACCACAGCATACAGCAGGGAAGAGGCAAAGACAGATGCAGGGGAAGGTTTCTATGTTCCAAGTGAACTGGTAAAACACTGATGCTAAACAGACTGTAAAAAGTTAAGTATGGAACTTAAGTGGCCCAGATGGGCCACTGATAAACTCTCCAAAATCATAACATCAAAATCACAATAGATAGGGCGGTGCCTGTGGCTCAGTGAGTAGGGCACCAGCCCCATATACGGAGGGTGGCGGGTTCAAACTCGGCCCCGGCCAAATTACAACAACAACAAAATTGCTGGGCATTGTGGAGGGCGCCTATAGTCCCAGCTACTCAGGAGGCTGAGGCAAGAGAATCACCTAAGCCCAAGGGCTGGAGGTTGCCGTGAGCTGTGACGCCACAGCACTCTCCCCAGGGTGACAAAGTGAGACTCTGTCTCTTAAAAAAACAAAAAAACACAATAGATAATTACAATGAAATACTAAAAAAATGTTCAAGTAACTCCTTGCAAAAGACAAAAAGAAACAGAAGTAAAAATAAAGAGAACAAGCAGACAAACAAAAAGGTAGACCTAAATTCTAACATATCATTAAACATAAACACATTAAATAAAAGACATCGTCAGAATGAATTAAACAAAAATTAAGGAAAGAAAACTTTACCCAATTATATCCTGTCTAAAAGAAACTCATTTCAACTATAATTACTTAGGTGGGTGTGAAGATTATGTTGAGCAAAGGAAGCTCATCTCCAAGGGCATCTTCTAAGTCAATACAATTTATGTGACGTCCTCAAAAGGACAAAAACACAGAGACGGAGAACAGGGGTTGGGGTGGGGGGAGGATGTGACCATAAAGGAGTTGTAGTAGCAGATGGCATTTTGGGGGTGATGGAAATGTCCTGTATCCCCATGTGGGAGTGTTAGAGGAATCAATACACATATTAAAATTCGTATTTAATTGTACCCCCCTCCAAAAGTCCAGTTTACTGTAAGTATAATTTTTTTTTCAAAACACTTTTTAAAAGATGAAGAGAGAAATGGAAAGAGACACTAGGAGCCATGGAAGCCAAGCTGGACACAGGAAGGGCCTGGCAGACATTGGCCTTTGGGGGGATGCACGTGGAGAGCGGGGGTGGCCTTAAGCAGGCCTCTTGTTAAGCTTGCCAACTACCCAGACCCAGGGAAGAACAGCAGAAGGGCAGGTCCCAATCCTGCTTTTCCCATCCTATCCCCTCACCCCCGCTAGGAAAGTGCCCTGAAAGTAAATGCCTTCTGGTACCAGGCACGCTTACCCACATCCCCATCCCTACCCTCACCCTCTTCCTGCTCAAAGTGCCAACCAGACTCCAGCTGTCAACAAGGCTCAGCACTGCAGATTTTTAATCCCAAAGCTGAGTGTTAACCAATTTTAAAGAAAACTTGGTGCTTTAGTCATTCGTATTACAGAATCTGTGTTTCTCCTCTCTTCCAACCTGCACAAGTGGGTTGTCCCTGCTCTCCAGAGGATGCCCTCAAGGCCAAAGTAGAGGGTGGGAGGAAATAAGCAAGAGTAGCCCCATCTGCATCACAGGCCTCCCCTGAGCAATCTCTACCACTTAATCAATGGCCACTTGATACCAAGCCCTGCACTAGCTGATTGACACCATTACTCCGTGGTTCACCAAATCACCATGAAGTACCCAACTGGTCTCTTTGTTTGTGCCCCAGGAAACTTAGGCCCAAAGGTTAAGAAACTTGTCCCAGGCCCTGAGGTCCCTGGGACTTTTCTAGGCCTCAGTCTGCTAACTAAGGACTGTCCACACCCACCAGATGCCTGTGCAGAGACCTGGGATCTCCAAAGCAGGAAAGGGCAATTTCCTGGGCTTCTGGGTCATACCCACATGACCCACAAGGCTCTGATCAGACTGGGTGGGACACAGGTGGCCACTCATAGGAGGAACAAGTCTAAGTCTTCTGCTGACTGTGGGCCCAGGTGCCTGGCAATGGCCTGGCCTGAAAATAGGTAAACATAACCGCATAGCCCGTTTGTGGTGCAGGGGAAGGCACGCTATCACCCGGTCCAACCAAAGGGGACAGGTGTGTCTGCAAAAAAAGCAAGTCAGAGCCCATCTGGCCAGCTGCTGGGAAGCCCCTCACCTAGAGGCACAGACCCTCCCTGCTGCCACAGGACATCACTGTGTGGCCAGGAGGAACTAAAGTGGCAAAATGGCTGCAGACTTGGCAACTGGCACAGGGAGCTGGGACGAGGGTTGAGCAGGCCCCGGCTCTCTGAGGCTCCTTGCTCACTGCCAGTAGCCTGGCTCACCTCAGCTCTGAGGTATCTGAGAAGAGAACAGCTCTTATGGTTTGTCTCCAGATGCCACCACTGACAGTTCCTCTGTCACTTGGCAGAGTAAGACTCAGCCTCCAGCTTCGGACAAATTCAGACTGCCCTTTCCCTATTGCCCCTCAATCTCAAAATTACTACACGGGTCTGTGACCCAATCAGTCTCCTCGCACCGCCCCACCCCCCACTTTTTTTGAGATAGAGTCTCACTCTGTTGCCCTGGGTAGAATGCCATGGTGTCATAGGCTCACAGTAACCTCAAACTCTTGGGCTTAAGCAATCCTCTTGCCTTAGCCTCCCGAGGAGCTGGGACTATAGGCACCCACCACAATGCTTGGCTAGTTTTTTTTTTTTTTTATTCTTAGTAGAGATGGGGTCTCACTCTTGCTCAGGCTGGTCTTGAACTCCTGAGCTGAGGCAATCCACTGGCCTCAGCCTTCCCGAGTGCTAGGATTACAGGCCTAAGCTACCATGCCAGCCTGGACCCAATAAATCTCAGTGTCTCTGGGGACCAGAAATGACTTGTCTGTTCTCTTCCCAAACCCACAGACCCTGAGGAGGGCCCAGTGCTGGAGAGGAGTGAGGTAGCTGTGACGGACACTTTAAGCTGTAGCTCTGGTGAACAGCTAGGGGCCAAATCCCCCCTTGCTTCCTGCTGGGAGCAGAGGTGAGGGCAGAGAGGGCCCTCACTGAGTGCCTCCAGCCAGTGCGCCCCCACTGCCACTCCTGATGCTGCCCTCCCGCTATGATGTTAGTGCGTCAATAGGAGTCGTCAGTGGCACAGGGACAGGGCTACCACAGGCTAAGTGCTAGGTAAGGCTAGGTTACCACACAGGCAAAGGCTTTACTTACAACGAAGCTGCACTGTGGAGAGGAGAAAAGGAAAAAGCTGAAAGTTAATGCCATGCAGGGGGCATCCGGGAAGGCAGGTCACACGCTCGGCTGGACCAGCATCTTGGGGCCTGCACCCACTTGCCAGAGCGCCCCCTCCTTTCCTCTCATCCAACCCTCAGCCCCTTCAGTGAAGGTGTGCACATGTGCCCCTCCCCAAGCCCACTCAGGCCCTGGGGCCGTGGGATGGTGAGGCAGTGCAGAGATCTGCTCGGCTAGTCCTGCAACTTCTCAGCCCTGAACCGCTGAAGGCTGGCCAAGCTTCTGGACCAAAGTCCAGAGCCCACAGATTAGGGAATGTGATCTGAGCACATCTGAGACAATGTGTTCAGATGTCGAGGCAGCTATGGCCACAGAGGCTTGAGCTGGGCACGCCTGCCTCTGCCCAGACCCACGCTACTCCCTGCAGTCTAGGGGACAGGCTAGAGCCAATGGCCACATGAGCTTGGACACGGGCCTCCTCACCTTGGGGTCCACGCGCAAGGGAGTGTTGCGCTTAATGAAGGACTTCATGACACTGCCACGGGGGGCTGAGGTCGGGGTCATGAGCATCTGGTTCCTCTGCACTGTGTGCAGGAAGGTCCGGAGGGGTCGTACTACCTGCAGACCAATATGAGTGTCAGGACTCAACAGGCAGGACAGGGAACAAAGGGAGGGCAGGGCCCTGGCTCACCTTGCTGGCCGGACAGGGCGAGGAAGGGGTCTTGCTCCTGGGGGGCTGTAGCTCCTCGTCCTCCAGGTGTGCTTCCTCATCCAGCTCACTCACCGCCTGCTTGTAGCTGCGCTTCCTCCTGCCAAGGCACAGGCAGCAACATGGTCACAGGACAAACCACCATAGCCCTAGTCACAGCCTACACAAGGTCACCCCTATGAATAAAACTGGGCCCACGCCATAGGCCTTTAGACTAAAAGGGACTAGAGAGAGCTAGGGTCTCCCTCACCAACCCTCTGTGGCCCATTCAGAGGAATGGAGGTGACTAGCCCAAGGTCATGGCAAGAAGCTGCAGAAGGACAGCGTGAATGATTGGGTACCCCATTCTAGGCTGCATCAGGCAGCCAACTCCTTTGTTAAGTCAGAGCATAAAGCCACACCCTGGGCGAGAATCTAGGGAACCACTGACCACAAGTCCACCCTTTCTCAGAAGGATTCAAGGTCATGTCCCTCTGGGCCCCTTGGAACAGTCACCCACATGACCCTTCCCAGTACAAACCTGACACTCTGAGGTGGCTCTTTGGGTCCATCTACTTGGTCAGTCTTGGCCTCTGTAAAGACAACAATTTCAGCGAGGCTGCAGAGGAATGGCCAAGAAGGGTTAGGGGAAGGTGTGCCCTGGTAATTGCAGCCTTGGAAGGAGCAAAGTTCGCTTCCTGGCAGCCCCCAGAGTGGCCAGTCACAGAAATATCAGCCTTAGCACTGACTGGCCTTAAGAGATTTATTGGACATCAGAGCCCAGCTTGCTCTCTTAGGCCTGGCCTCTGGGACAAGCATAGCAAGGCAGGACAGTCCTATCAAGGAGGCCCCAGCCACAGCCGTGCCCACCTCTAACGCTGAGGGCTGAGTGCAGACGCCTCACAGAGCTGAAGCTCTAACAGCTCCTTGCACAGCTTCTAAATCTCACTCCTCCCAGCCCTTTCATCTGGTACAGCAGTGACAAGAGGAGGGGAATGCACAGGGTCAGTATATTGTTTCACTGCTAGGAGAAAGCACCCTTCACCCTGAAGGTTCCTTGCAGGAGGCCTGGGGGCTGTAGCACACCATTGCCCCTGACCCCACTGTAAAGAGGAGAAAGCCATGTCCAAGATCTCACAGCTACATCCCTCTTCTCACCAATGAGAGCAGCAGAGAGATGTGAGACCCACCCCAGGACTTCCCCCGCCCCCAGCAGCCTACAGGGCCAGGCAGGCTCCAGACCAGCTCCCAGAGCCCACAGCTGTCCTGTCCTCTTTCAGCAGGGAAGGACCTACAAGGAGAGAGACAAAACAGGGGGCCAGGTAGGTGAACCCCCAGCCCATGGTTCTTCCTGCTGCACCATGGTGTCAAGCTCAAGGCCTTGACCTGGCACTTTCACGTTAATACCCCAGTTCAGGCCCTTTCTGAGTCCTAAGCCATCCAGTCACGGCCACTCATGCGGCATTAAGTTCACAGCTCCAGCCCAAAGGTGGAGAGGAAACCATAGATTGGAAGGAGATCTATGCACCCACCTAGCCCAGTTTCATTTACCTTTGGTCTATTAGCCTGGAAAAGGGGGCTTCTTCATCCCCAGAGAGGTCAAGCCAAGGAGCCAGGGAAGCTGCCGAGCTGGGGATCTGCACACAGGCCAGGAAGACTCACCTTGCTGTCCTCCAGAGGGTGTTTCCTGGCTGCTGGCTGGAGGCTTCCGGTTGGGCGTACTAAGGACACTGTTGGTGGCACTGTGGAGCCCTAAGTTATTCTCATCGATCTCAGGGGACTGTGGGAAGAACCAAGGCTTTAGAAGTCCTGAGGCCCAGGGCGGCTGCAGGGCAGAGCAGGAGCCCTGGAGGCCCCTGAGCCCTCTCCTCCCCAGCCTGCTGCCTCTTACCTCTGGCTCTGCTAATTCTGCAGACTTAGCCTTCTTGCCGGGCTCCTTCTGCTTGGGGCTGAAAGCAGAGTAGGGGTACTGTGGGGACCACCCAGCCAGTCCAAGCTCTTTCCCATTCCCTGGCCACAAACCCACAGCCCCCTGCAGAAGGGAGAAGAGCTCATAGGCAGCAGCTCCCTGGCTTCCTCTCAGCCCCGGCAGAGCTCTGACTCAGGACATGAGCCCTCTATGCAGCTGTCTCAACCTCTTAGGCCTAAGCATCTCTTTACATGGGGCCAGCAAAGCCAGCAGGTCTGCCCAGCTATCCCCACCCACCCACATCCCAAGCGCTGATCCCTCTGCTCTGAAGGAAGGAGGGAGAGGGCTAGTTTTAGTGATGGGAGGACATGGCCTCCAGGAAAAGGAATCAGTGCTCTGACCTGAAGCACACTGAGTGTAATCCTAGAGCACCCCATTTTACCCACCCCAACTTGAACATGGCTTCTTATGGCTGCCCTGGCCCATCCCCAGCCTATAGAACCCACACCCCACCCCAGAGTAAGGATGTCAGGCTCAGAGGGTCAAGTTTGGAGCTACAGGGAGGCCTGAGAGTCCAGGTGCTGGCTGCCTGGTTGGAGGGAAAGGGGGGGCAGTCAGTGGAGAGGGCTCAGCCCCAAGAAATGCTTCTAGTTCTAGAGTTCATCTCCCCTCCCCAAGCCCCACTGTCCCTGCTCATCCCACAAGTCCTGGAACTGAACTCACTCAACTTTCTGGGGCACTTCAACATTCAGAAGCCTCTCTAGGTAACTGTGACCTGAGGGAGAAAACAAAGGAACAAAATATGCCATCAGAAACCAGACAAGTACTAGTCTAAGAGGTCTAGGCAATCAGGCTCCAGCAGGAACTTGGCCACTATTCCCTGCACTAGCCAGGGAGGCCCTGCCATGCCCTAGGCCCTCACCCTCAGCGTGCACCCTAGCATTCTCAACAGAGCTGCTGTCTTTATGTCCCCTGCTATTTCCTAGCTGGGAACATGCCTGTGTGAGGCATCTCGGCTCCTTCACTGGACTGGGGGTATCTTGGGAAAAGGGACAATGTCTGATGCAGCTCCAGGCCCCTGACTTCCAGCAAGGGGCCCAACACAAAGCAGCTGATTCATTCAGCAAATGCTCATTGATTGTCTTCTATGTACTGGGTCTGGAGCCAGGCGCCAGGGACTTCGTGGTGAGTAAAACAGAGTCACTATCTGGTCTTGATAACAATAATCAAAGAAATCTTATCACTGACATATGATGGTATGATGACAGAAGAGAACAGAAAATTCTGAAAGCCTGTAATGGAGACACCTGAGGTGGCCTGGAAGATCTGCTGTGCAGAACGTTACAGACAAAAGGGGAACAGTGTGGGGGTGGAGGGACTGTCCAGGCCAGCAGTTCTCAAAGTATATTCTGTGGCCCCTAGAAGTCTCCAAGACCCTTTTGCAGGACACATAAGGGCATAACTATTTTCATTATAACACCAAAATATCATTTTCCCTTTTTGCTGTGCTGACATTTGCCATGCAGGCAAAGGAACAATGGGGTAAAAGCTGCTGAAGCCTGAGCCCCAGATTGCACGCTCACAGGAAGGAAATGGCCAGTTTCCCTGACGAATGTTTTTGACGAAGGCATAAAATTATCAATTTTATTAAAACTATATGCAAGTACATGTCTAACTACTATCCTGTGTGATAAAGTGGGAAGTACTCAAGATGCTGCAGACCCAGCTCCCTGTGAAGACTGCGTGCCTCTAAGCTCCAGATGAACTAACTACTTTTTTTCATGAAACACTATTTTTAATTAAAATACTATGTTAATTAAAAGAACAACTAACAATCCAGGCACAGTGGCTCGTGCCTATGATCCCAACACTTTTGGAGGTTGAGGCAGGAGGATCACTAGAGCCCAGCAGCTAAGAGTTGCAGTCAACTATGGTTAGGCCACTGCACTGTACTCCAGTCTAGGCAACAAAGATTCTTGTGTCAAAAAAAAAAAAAAAAAAAAAGGCCAACGAACTATGGTTATCTAATGTTGGGTTTAAGGAAGACATTTTCTTACAAATAAATGAAGTGAGCCTTACTTCTTAAAATAAAACATCTAACATACCTGTGGACAATATTTGTTTAAATTAAACTATATTAATTATACTAATTAAATTAAACTAATTAAATTATATTGTTTAATTAAAAAATATTCTCTACATATTGGCTACCTCTTTGTAAAATTTTGTAATGACTATTTTGTAAATAAACACACATTTAGATACAATTTCCCATTTTCACTATGTATGATGACTTCACGGGCGACCTTTGGGACACCCTGTATAACAAAGTGTGTCAAGATTTGGAAGATGTACCAAACCTCATGAACTAGTATTTTCCAAATGACCAAGAGGTTACAAAATCACACATGGCTGAAAAATCCATTCAAAATGCAAGGTAGATCAATGTGGAATTACAGACAATGAATTAAATATTTCAGATCCAATTACAGACAATGAATTAAATATTTCAGATCCCACACTGCAATTAGTCTTTAAGGCTTGTGTTGGGTGTAATAACAAAGGATACCTATAATTATCTGAAAAAGCTACCAAGATAGTCCTCCCTTTTCTAACTGCCCATCTGTGTGAGGCCAGATTTCCTTCTGATACCTCAACCCCAAAAGCAAAATACAACAAATTGAATGCAGAATCTGCCTCTTCTTTTAAGCCACACATTAAAAAGACCTGCAAAATGTTAGGTAATGCCAGTCAAAACAGGTAATGTTTGGCTATTTCCATTTTTAATATTAAAATAAAAATATAGTATTTTAAATATTTTTAAATTCTTCAGTTTTAATTAATTTTTCTTTTTCTTTTTCTTTCTTTTTTTTTTTTTTGGAGACAAGAATCTCACTCTGGACTCAGCACCTGTAGCTCAAGTGGCTAAGGCACCAGCCACATACACCAGAGCTGGCGGGGTCGAATCCAGCCCAGGCCTGCCAAACAACAACAACTACAACCAAAAAATAGCCTGGCATTGTGGCAGGCACCGGTAGTCCCCGCTACTTGGGAGGCTGAGGCAAGAGAATCACTTAAGCCCAGGCATTGGAGGTTACTGTGAGTTGTAATGCCATGGCACTCTACCCAGGGTGACAGCTTAAGGCTCTGTCTCAAAAAAGAAAAAAAAAAAAAAAGGTCTCACTCTGCCACCCTGGGTAGAGTGCCATAGCTTTGTAGCTCACAACAACCTCAAACAGTTGGGCTCAAGTGATTGATCATCCTGTCTAAGCCTCCCAAGTAGCTGGGAGTACAGGTGTGGAGCACCATCCCTCACTAGTTTTTCTATATTTAGTAGAGATGGGGTCTCACTGTTGCTCAGGCTGATCTCTAACTCCTGAGCTTAAGCAATCCCCCCACCTCAGCCTCCAAAGTGCTAGCATTATAGGCATGAGCCACTGCACCAGGCCAGTTTTAATTTCTAATGCAGTCACTATCAACAGATATAACCTCATCATCAAAAGGTTTTTTAGGTCCTCAATAATTTTAAAAACTGGAAGCAGGTACTGAGACCAAAACTTGAGCAACACGATCTGGGGAAAAGGAAAAGCTCCTGCCAAGGCCCTGAGGGAGGGAAGAAGCTTTTTCAGGGAAGGGAAAGATGGCCAGTTTGGGCATAACAGTCAAGCTGGGGAGTGAGGGGACCAGCTGCAGGGCCAGGTTGGCAGTGAAGAGTGATGACTGCTGCCACCCGAGGGCTCCCTGATGAGGGGGCAAAAGGGTAAGAAGACACCCACATGACTACACAGCACAAGGACAGAATGTCTGTACCATCTTTTGCCCCTGGGGCCTCAGAGCCGGTCCGGTGGCAGGGAGGTGGTCTAAGTCCTGGCAGAGGGACCAGGGGGGCTGGGCTGTTCCCCAATGCACAGGTGGCCAGGAACCCCAAAGAGGACCTTCCAACAACCGTGAATAGTGGCCCTGTCTCTTGCCTAAGTACCCCAGAACTGCTGCCCAGCAGTCCTCTCAAGCAGGTGCACACCAGGCCAGGGACCTCATGCCCCCCAGAACAGCTCCTCACCCCAGCACCCACACTGGCTTCTAGACCCCCACGCCCACCTGAACTACCAACCTGACTCATTTCCCCACTCCCCTAATTGCAGGTGTTTCCTTCCCCTCCAAAATTACCAAGTTGCACTCAAATCTCGGCACCAAAAGCTTCTTGGGGAGGAACCCAAACCCAGATCCCAACTCAGATTTGCCCTGAGCCATTCCCCAGAGCCTGGGGTCAGGAAAGCCTCCAGGAAGCCTTCTACCCCGTTACCACCCCAAGCCCTGTAACTCCTTGTTTAGGGTCAGCCTGGCCACACCTATACTGAGCACCAGGGACACTTGCTGTTCCTGGGTCCTATAATTTGTTTTGTTTAAATAAGATCTACTGAGCATGCACCACACTCAAGCACTAGGATAGGTTCTCTATTCACATTCAAAGCAGGTAACGTCACCATTTCACAGATGGGGAACTGATGTGGAGGGAAGGGGTGTGCCCAAGGTCACCCGGGGTCTGTGTGACTCCAGATCCTGAATCATGCCTCCTCCTCTCCCTCTTCTTTCCACCTCAAAAAGGGTGACAAAGTTGGGCTTGCAGTCAGATAGACTTGGGTCACACGTACCAAATTAGGATCCCACCATAAGCAGGGAAGGGGACGAGGAGGACTGGCCATCGGAAGGGCTTATGAGCTGCAGATTTGAGTATTGGTTCTGCTTAGCCAGCCCTCCAGGTTCACCTACCCCCTTGAACTCCTTCACAGGAGCAGATCTAGGCCTGAGAAGATCTCCAAGGGGAGAACCAGAGGTCCTTCTGAGAATCCAAACACGAACATTGTGCCAGACTGCACATCTGCACATGCCCAAGCCCCAGGCAGTGTGACTCATCTCACCTGCCAAGGTGAGATGCCCTCACCTGCCTGATGGAGCCTGCCCAACAGACACTGCCTGGGGTTTTCCTCAAGGCCTCCTCTGCAAGTGCCTGCCTTTCCAGACAGAATGAAACATGCAGGGTTCAAGCCTCACTTCCCAACTTACAGACTCCATGGCCTCCTTAAGCCTCAGTTTCCTCCTCTACAAAGGGGGGAATCTTAGCAAGCTAACAATGCTGCTGCAAGGCCCAAATGAAGTAAGCTTTGCTTTTTATAAATCTTCAGGTGCCAGGCAGATGCCAGTTACTATTTTATACAAATTAACGTAAAAACTGGCTGATTTTATCCTTCCTATCAGCCCACTGCTTCGTTCATGTTCTGGCCTGAACCCTTGAAGCAGTTACTTACTTGGTCTCCCTACATCCTTCTCTCCCTTCCTCTTGGCCACTTCCACAAGGTGCCAGGAACCTCCCAACAACTGTCATCAGGCCACATCTTTGGCTTCAGTGGAGTCGAGCCCAAGCTCCATGTGAAGCACATGCAGCCCAGATACCCCATCACTTGCTATTTCAGCCCCTGGGGTCTTTGTACAAGCTATTCTCTCTCCCAGGAACCCTTATCCCCACATTCTTCCCATTGGCAAAAGTGCAGTCATTCTTCAAAACCCTCCCAGCTCAGACCCCACCTACTCACGCAGCTGGCCCTGTCTCTCTTCTGTGGCTCCTAACATACCTACTCCCATAAGCAATGGTCCCCAAACTGAGATCTGATGATGACAAGAGCAGCCACTGTTACTGAGTCCTTCCTACACACCAGGTACCAATCTACACATCCTCGTGGGTTAGTAAAAAAAACTTCAGAGTAACCCTTTGAGGTGATGCTATTGTTACCCTCTGTCAACAGGTGAGGACTAAAGTCCATGAAGTTCCTAAAACCTGCCAAGATCACAGGGTGGGTAAACAGCTAAGTGAGAACCCAATCTCAAGCCATCAGCTCCAGGGCCATCTTGGGTCTCCCCATCCTGCCTCTCATCAGATATTCAGTCATCTAACCTCCCAGAATGAGCTGCTGAGATGAAAATTCCCATCTCGAGGCCAAAGTTTTGCTAAAAGGAGGTGGCGCACAAACAGAGAATTGAAACAGCTCCTGCAGAAAAGGGGAGGGGAGGAAAGCACTAGTCCTGGGGAAGAAGACCCAGGTTCCAGCTTCAACATGACCGTTAACCATAGGGACGCTGCAGCCAACCTCCCCCAACCTCAGTTTCCCCATTTGTTTTTGTATTAATAGAGATGGGGTCTCATTTTTGCTCAGGCTGGTCTCAAACTCCTAAGTTCAAGCAAACCACCTGCCTCAGCCTCCCAGAGTTCTAGGATTACAGGTGTGAGCCACCTCACCCAGCCCAGTTTCCCCATTTGTAAAACAAGGTTGGGTTCTAGCTGCGTCTTCCAATATGGTAGCTATTTAAATCTAAACTAAGTAAAACATGATACCTTTCAAAATGTGGTTTCTCAATCAGACTAGTCACATTTTGAGAACACAATAGCCAGTGTGATTGGCTACCACACAGGACAGCACAATATGGGACACCTGCATCATCACAGAGAGATCTGTGGACATCTCTTGCTAGATGGTCTCTCAGAAACTCTCCATCTGAGCCAGGCACCAAGGACCACCCACCACACCTTCAACATGGCTGAGCTGCCCAGACTCACAGATAACGCGAGCAGAGGCTGCTGGCTCTTCGGCAGCCTTCTTGGCAAGCCTTTTGCTTGCCCTCCGGACAGTACCCTCGTCTTGGGCCACCAGGGAGTACTTTTGGGCCAGCGAGACTTGGGGATCCGGGGAGGATGGGGCGATCAGGCTACGCCGCACTGACCGAGTGTCCGCATGGGAGCTTGTGGGCGTGGAGGAGTTATCCAGGAGGATGGGCGCCAGCACCCGCTGGCGCCACGGAGAGTCCGGAGAGCCAGGAGACACCCCTGCTATCCTGAGCTTAGAGACAGACCGCCCTGTCCCAACCCCTCGACCCTTGGGGTCTTGGGGTGTAGCCATGAGGGTGCTCACTGCGACAGACTCCAGTCTCCCGGCCTCTGTCTTCTTGGGCACTGATTCTTCATCTGATGTCAGTACGCCCTGCGAGGCTACAGCTGTGGCTGAAGCAGAGATTGGGGAAAGAGTCTGAAACACAGCCTGGGTGGACTTGGACTGGGAGATGCAGAGCTCAGCACTCCGGCGCTCACTGATACCTATCTCTACCACGGGCACCAGCTGGCCCTGGGCAAGGCTGTCCTCAGGCTTCTTGGTCAGCACTGTAGGAGACTCAGGGGTGGGCGAAGGTGCGGCCAATGCCACAGTGGCAGCCGCCGCCGCGGCCTTAGCACGAGTAATCCGCCGCGGGACGGAGCCATTCTCTCCCACCACCGTGGCGAGCTTCTGCACATTGTCCTTGCTGCGGAGGCGCCGGGAGCTCAGCTGGCTGCTTCGAGTCTTTCTTCGGGATAATCTGCCAGAGGGAACAGAGCAGAGGCTGAGACAGCCCTGCAGGGCAGAGGGGCACGCCAAGAATCATGCTAGGCACACCCATCTCCCCAGTGTGGATGGAATATGAATTAATGGGCTTGGAGGCAAACGATCTGAGTTCCAGCCCAGGCCACGTGCCACCTCTAGTTCTGAGGCTATTCCTATCTGAACCTCAGTCTTCCTAATCTCAAATTGGAGATAATGCCATAGTCCACAGAGAACTGCTACGAAGATTAAATTCATACAAATCTCTCACTAACTGAAGTCACATTCTGCCACGCCAAACCCTGCTGAAAACTTTACACATGTTCTCACTTAATCCACAAGACAGCCCTGACAGGTAGGTGCCATTATCCCCACTTTAGGGATAAGGAAACAGATGGTCAGAGAGGTGGAAACTCAACCCAAAGACATACAGCTGCTCAGGAACAAAGCTGTTCAAAACAAAGTTTACGCCCAGGCCTGACCCCAAGACCCCACCTATAATTCTACCGGGAATTACATAACATGAATGGCGATAGGAGAGTGGGAGACCAGCCGCCTGGTCCACACCTCTGATTGCTCTCACCTTAAAAGAAGCTCAGCTTCTATTTCTTGTCCCACCTCTGAAAATCCTTCCCCTCCTCCAAGACTCAGATCAAACACACCTGCCCCACCACAAGCACAGAGGAACACTATGGATTCCATGGTCTTGGGTCGTGCGTCTCTTTCCCACTCTCTCCAGCCCTTCAGCACGGCCCAGGGGTACCCATCACCAGCCCTGCAGGCTGCTACTTCCAATCAATACCTTTGGAACCAAACTCTCCCAGAGGGCACCAAATCTCCACAGAGCCCACCTGCCCACCTCACCCACCTCTGTCTCTTACCTTTTCCTCATAGAGTCTCTGTTTTCATCCTGAACATAAGAAACCCGTCTCTTCTTCCGGCGGTTCTTCTGAGAAGGTGTTTTGGGCATCAGCTCTGGCTCTTTGCTGAATTCTCTGTTTGGTACAAAGAGGATGACATTCAAGGCTGCCTAGGAACCACTCTCCTACCTGACCGGGCCCCTGCCCATTTCTTGGCAGTGACAGGTCAAGCTGGGATGACCAGTACCAACCACGCTCTCCAAAGCCACGTGCAAGTTACCTGCCAGCCAATCAGGGTGTCTTCCCAGAGATGTGGCAGACAAACAAGTTCACACCCTGAGAGGCCCCGTCCCAGGCAAGGGACTCTAACCTCTCCTTCTTCTTCCATGACACTAAGTCAGGCCCCCAGCACACCGGGCACTCAGAAGGGATGCCTGACAGGCTGTCATTTTGCCTGTCAGGTGGGGAAGTGGAGCTCTTCTGTCCCCAAGACCACACATGGCAGCCCGGGAAGCCCCTAGAGTCCCTACCCCACCGGGGTGCCCCTGCCTTCACCTGGTGAACATGCGCTCGGCCTCCTCCTGGATCTCCTCGAGCCACACCAAGTCCTTATTGTCCATGTTGCAGAGAAACTCCATGAGCTTCTGTTCACAGAGCTCCAGCAGGTGAATAGGCCCTGGGGCTGTCGTCCCCATGGTGGCTGTGTCTGCTGAAGGCAGGGACAAAGGGCGCAAGGGCTCAGGGTGGAAGGCTGGTACCTTTGACAGGGGAAGAGACACAGCACCCACCCCCCAATCACAATCAGCCAGTGCCTGAACCAGGGCCTGCCCTGCATACAGCTACTCCCCAGGGCTGCACATCCTAAACACCAATCCCCTGGCTCCATTTCTATAAAAAAAAAAAAGGGCCCTTCTATTCAACCTCTTCATTACCTCCCCGTTCCTCACACACAGCATGGATGTCCCCATAAATCCACATTTTGTAGCCAATCCCAGTATCAATCGTCCTCCTTACAAATGGTCTTTTCTAGGCTTAAGATGACAGGCACTGCCACCTGCCTTCCTGAATCAGGGAGAAATAGCAGCTGCCCCAAGTGCCCCTCTCTCTCTGCCCAAACAAGTCCTGTTTGTATTCTCCTGCAGGCTCTCCTGTCACTATTTATCTATGGTTAAGGAAAGGCTAAGACAGCCACCACGTGCTACGTTGGAGCTGACCCCAGACATCAGGACAAAAAACATCAAATCCAAATGCCTTATTAAGAGGCCAGTTAATGGAAGGGGATTGGCATTGCAAAGGAGTAAGAAAATAGGTGTCCAGAAATGTGTTCTCTATAGGGCCCCCCACAACCCTCTCCCTTAGCTGAAATACCCTGTAAATGGAGGGAGCATGAAGGGAACTGATAAGTAATGTCTTGCTTTTAAGAAAACCTATCTACAAAAATCACGCAAGGAAAAACATAAAGCCAGTTTTTTCCTTAATTTCTTAAAAAAAACTAGCCGCTCAAGGGCGGCGCCCATAGCTCAGTGGGTAGAGCACCAGCCACATAAACCGAGGTTGGCAGTTCAAACCCAGCCTGAACCAGCTAAAACAACAATAACAACTGCAACAACAACAAAAAAATAGCCGGGCGTTGTGGCGGGTGCCTGTAGTCCCAGCTACTTGGGAGGCTGAGGCAAGAGAACTGCTTAAGCCCAAGAGTTGGAGGTTGCTGTGAGCTGTGACGCCACGGCACTCTACCTAAGGCAACAGCTTGAGACTCCGTCTCAAAACAAACAAACAAACAAAATAATGAAAACTAGCCACTCAGGTATCCTCCCTAAGACTTAGTTGTAAAATCACCACAAAAACCCCAAATAAGGAAGTAGTAGTCAGCCCTCCATATCTGTGGGTTCTAAAACTATGAATTGATTCAATCGCAGATCAAAAATATTTGAAAAAAAATTTGTCTATACTGAACATGTACAGAATATTTTTCTTTGTCATAGTTCCCTAAATAATACAGCATAACAATTATTTGCATAGTTTTTACATTGTTTTAGGTATTATAAGTAATCTAGAGATTATTGAAAGCACTTGGGAAAATCCATGTACACCATTTTATGTCAGGGACTTGAGCACCCATGGATTTTGGTATCAGAGGGAGGTCCTAGAACCAATCCCCCATGGATACCGAGGGATGACTATATTCTATGACATCATAGCACACAGGCTCAATAAATATCCCAACTGGTGAATGAAAGAACAAATGAATGGTGGTGGTCTGTAAACCATAATAACAGACTACACATCTCATGTCACCACAGTGACTCACTTTCCTGATCTATATCTTCAAAAAGAAAAAGAACTACACATAGCTCTGCCTCTCTAACACAGAAGGTCCTGGAAGGAGGGGCTAAGTTGCTAACTCATTTATCCTTCAAGGAGTTTAATACCAGGTCAGGTTACAGCTGCATGGGTCTTCCTAGGGCCTGATTTCAGGAGCATACTAGCCTTTGTTCCTCAATACGCTCTGCCCTCTGTCTGGAACATTCTGTCTCCCATTTTGTATAACTCACTTGGATCTTTAGGGGACCCTGACCACAATCTAAAGCAGTCCCAGCCAGAATCTGATCTACTGATTTCAGGGCTCGGCATAGCACTTGGGTGATTGTTTACCTGTTTGCTTACTGTCTCTGCCCACTAAACACCTGCTCCCTGAGGGAAAGCCGTGTCTATCTTGCTTGTTGCTGGATGCCCAGAACCCAGCCAGTGTCTCACAATAGGAATAATTTCTAAATAAATTAATTCATCCATCAACTCTACACCCAGAGATAAGCATCCTGCAGTTACCCCTCCCGGCTGCCACCACCACACAAAGGGCACCAAATCAACTCACTCTAAACAGATTAGCACAGACCAACACATGTCCATGACCCCTGTGGGCAGGATTGCACAGGCTTTGGGCAAAAACCTCAGCTCTGCAATCGGGCAATCATAAGCAAGGCCTTTTCACTGCCATTCCTCTTGCAGAGGAGCTGCAGAATGCAAAAACTGGCTAACTGTGTTCAAATCAGCAAAGTGGGTGAAAGTTTCTTTCATAAAGTATAAAAAAGCATTCGGACTTCTTTCATGAAGAAGTTTGTTTTCAGCAGACCTTAGTTTGGCCATTTAAAAAGGGTCACCTAAATTAGAACAGAGGTGATCCTGAGAAAGGAGTCACTGTTCCAAGAGTCAGCCTCCTGGAAGGAGCAGCAAAAACCTCATCTTCATTCAGCAGGTTAAGAACCTGCATACAGATCCTGAGCACCCAACATTCCACCAAGGAGTCCTCTTTCAATATTTCTCCCACACCACACACCAGACTACTTCTTACTGCCCTCCTTGTGACTCCTGTTTTTTTGAGGGTGCAGCAAGTTGGGCACCCTTCTACCACACTTTGGTCTTAATAGCCAGTCAAACATCATCCCATTTAATTCTCACCATAAACTCGATACTCATAGGCAGATGAGAATACTCAAGGCACAGAGAATTTAAGTCAAAGTCACTCGGTAAATCAGGGGCGGAGCCTGGATTTAAACCGTTCTCTTATCCACTAGCTATACCTTCTCCTGTTTATCAACCTCTGAAAGGCAGGGGCCAGGTCTCGGCTCTGGGCAGTACTACGAGCAGCCCAGGGAAGCTAGATAGAACGGAACCGCTGACAGCGAACAAGCTTGGGGAGTGACAAGTGGGGGAGACATGGGCCTCCAGAAATGGTCGGTTTAAAACGCTGCTCAGCAGGGCGGAGGCGGCGAGCGAGAGAAGTTACAGTGCAAAAAACGCCACCCTGAATAGGGTTTCGGGATTCCTGAACGTCCAAGTCAATAAAAAGCCCCTCGGGCACAAAACCAGGGGCGAGGTGCCCGGAGGGGGAACAGATGGAGTTATACTCTAGGGAGTTGGGTGCCTAGGTACGGGGTGAGGTTCATCTCAGGCCCCAGGACCAAGGCAGGTCACCTAGCCTCTTGGAAGAGATAACCCTCACATTCCCAGGCAGCAAGAGGCGGGTGGGGGGGTCACACCCCTAACCCGGAGTTGGCTGGGAGCGGGAGAGGAAGGAGGAACAAGTCACTAACCACCCACCTCGGGCCGCTCGCGCGCACTCACTTGTCTGCACCGCGTTTCCTGAGTGCTGCTCCGATCCAAGTTCAGCGGTCTCCCTACCTGAGCCCCCGCCTGCCCAGACCCTCTCGGCTCCGGGTTTTCCGGGCTCACTACACCTGAGTGGCAACCAGGCGGTGCAGCGCGGGCGAAATCTATGATTTTCAAACCTGAAGGCTCAGCCAATCCTTGGCAAGTTTGTCTGGGCCGTTGCAAAACTCCAAGCCAATCAGATAACAGGAAACACCAGCCCGGCTCCCTATTGGCTGTCTGGATTGGCAATCTGCAGGACTACGAGACGGGGAAAGGAAGCGTAGACGCTTTAAGCCGCCTTCCGGGAGCTGCAGCCCGCGGTGGAGGGAGGAAGTCCGCGTTCCGGCAGAAGCGGGCGGGACCCGCGGATCGGAATTTCACGTCCCAGAGTGCACCGCGAGGGCCACGAGGACGTGAGAGGAAGCGGGCTACTGGGTGGACGCGGCTCCAAAGCTGTGCTCACCTGATTCCTCTACGTGATCATTTCTGAGTCCAGTATTCTCAGTCTCACAAGGTGACAGCATTCCGATCTCTGCTGCTTCCAAAAGGTAAAAAGAAAACGCTTTGCAAATCGCTGCGGGGTGTGTATGTGTGTAGAGCCTTCCACCATCTCTTGGGCGAAAATCTGAGTCCCACTCATAGGAGCCCGGCTGTGTCTTTACAGCAGTGATTATCTACCCGAGGAGGCTTTGATCACCTCTCCTCCCCAACTTCTCCCGCCATTTGGGAGAGGGGTCTGGTGTCTAGCGGGTAAAGGCTCGGGATGATGCTGACACTCTCTGTTTGCATAGGACAGTACCCAGTGCCAATATTGCTGCCGTTGAGAAGCTCTGCTTTAGGCAAGTCACTTTGTGAGTCAGAGTGATCACTGACTGTAAGACAAGGTAGTTAAATAGCAAAAAAATGTGCACATCTGTGTGGTTTGCAGCATTACTCACTATATAGCCAAGAGGTGGAAGCAGCCTAAATGTACATCACCAGATAAGTGGATTTTAAAAAATATTATGAAATATTATTCAGCCTTTATCAAGGAAACCCTGTACATGCTACAGCATGCATGAACCTCAAAGACATTTTGCTAAGTCAACTAAGCCACTCACAAAAGGGCAAACACCGCATGATGCAACTTATATGAGGTATCAAAAGTAGCAAATTCTTAGAAACAGAAAGAATGGTGGTTCTACTTTTTACAGGGGAAAACAGAAAGGGGTGTTGTTAAATGGGTATAGAATATGTTTTGCAAGATGAAAACATTTTAGAGATCTGTTGTGAAACATTGTGCATATAGTTAACACTACTGTACATGCACTTAAAAATGGTTAAGATGGGCTCAGCGCCCGTGGCTCAAGCGGCTAAGGTGCCAGCCACATACACCTGAGCTGGCAGGTTCAAATCCAGCCTTGGGCTGCCAAACAACAAAGACGGCTGCAACCAAAAAAAAAAGAAGAAGAAGAAAATAGCTGGGCCTCGTGGCAGGCGCCTGTAGTCCCATCTACTTGGGAGGCGGAGGCAGAAGAATCACTTGAGCCCAGGAGTTGGAGGTTGCTGTGAGCTGTGATGCCAAGGCACTCTTACACAGGGTGACAGCTTAAGGGTCTGTCTCAAAAAAAAAAATAAAAAATGGTTAAGATGGTAAGTTATATGTTTCATGTTTTCCACCACATTTTTTTTTTTTTTTGAGACAGAGCCATTTTTTGGTTGCAGCCGTCATTGTTGTTTGGCGGGCCCAGGCTGGATTCAAACCCGCCAGCTCAGGTGTACGTGGCTGGCGCCTGGCTCTGTCTGAAAAAAAAAAAAAAAAGAAAAAAATAAAAAGAAAAAGAAAAAAAAGGATGAAAAAAGTAGCCAGGTGTGATGTCATGCTCCTGTAGTTCTAGCTATTTGGGAGGCTGAGGTGGGAGGATCACTTTAGCCCAAGAGTTCAAGGCTGCAGTGAGCTATGACCACACCACATCACTCCAACTTGGGAGGCAGAGAGAGACCCCATCTCTAATAAGTTAATAACCTTGGAAATGAATCTCAAAAGTATGGATGGGCCTCTTTAAAAAATGTATCCATATTTGGATTAATAGTACATTAATATATCCACTAATACTACTTTTTTGCTAGAATGAAATGGGGTTCAATAAAATTTTCTGACTTTTTTCTTTTTTTGACATTAATGCATACAAATTCTGAGATACCTGATGTTAGGAGTCTCTGAGCTCCTCAAGCTGTTCAGTAGACTTGGTCCAGTTCACTCAATAGAAGTAGCAAGTTCAGTCAAGTCAAAGTGAAAGCATTGTACAGGGGAAGTGGGAATAGAGCACCCAAGCTGGGACTCCACTGCAGTAGAAAAAAAGGGTTTTTTTCTTTATTTACAGTTTATTTAAAATAAAGGAAAAGAACGCAGTTTATTTAAAGTAAAGCATAGATAAGCATAGACTTTTCCAGTGAGGTGGAAAAGGGTCCCCCCTCAAGGGTGAGAAGAGACGCCACATAAAGACAGCAAGCAGGTTTAAGTTTCTTATCTTACTTAGTTCCTCCTGTGAATATCTATAAAGCTTTTCATTGGTCCCCCAAGGTCTTTAGGTAGTCTTGTCTACTTTTCATTGGTCACAGATTACCTCAGTTGCCCCTGGTGCCCATTTTCCTTCTCTTTTTAGCCACATTTGCTACCTATTATTTTCCTGACAATTGTATGGTGGTGGCTATTAACTCTTGTGACATTTGCTGTGTTCACAGTTCCATAACTGTGACCATTACTATACTTTGTGTCATAAGCTAGAAACTGCATTTTTTGAAGAAAAGGACATAGTCAGTCCTTGAGTCACAAGATTCCCAAAATTTACTGTTTGCTTCAGGGCCTCTATTTAACTTTCTTATCTAGGAAGTCAGATTTTTCTCCTACTTCCCTGTAACCTCTTCGTATTCTTAATCACCTTATGCACATTAGTAAGTAAATTGAAATAGAGATTTGGGTATAGCATCGTCACGCAATCCTTATATCCTCTTGAGATATAAGCCCAAAATTACCCAGTGATTTGTGAACTAAAATTGTTAATAACTGGTCAGCTGACATCACCATCACCTTCATAAAGATTTGTGAGATAGTGTCTAAGAGAGAAATGGTTCAGTCCCAATCTTACTAAGATAAAGTTCCTGAAGGAAGGATGCCGGAATTGTGTTGGAGTCTGAATCCTCAAGAACATTCTGGAGCATCCAAAACAACTGAAACTATTTTCTTTGATACCTTTAGAGAACCCACCCAAGAACTGCCTGCTCTCCTAGTTCCCAGCTAATCGTTTACCCTGTTTCCGGGTCCTCTCTAATAAACTTTTCTTCCTCCTTCCTTCCTTCTCTTTATCAATCTTGTTTTTGCCTTTGTTATTTGGCCCAGATCTACCCACTGACTCCCTTACATGTGAGTAATTGTGAGCCAATTAACCAAACATCTCTGAATTATTATTTGAACAATGCAAATGATTGGAAATAAACTGAAACATAAAAGTATATATTACCCAATCATTAGTTTTATCAGCATTGACCTCAGTATTTCATATCATTTCTTTGATTATCCCTAGAAGGTTTTCTACCGCAGACAATGCACTTTTAGTAAGTTTCCAAAGGGATTAAGTTTTGCTTTTCTTAGTTAGGGGAGAGGACAGTTAATTGTAAAGGGGATGGGATTAAGGAGACGTGGCCTTTGACACGTATATTTGCAAGGAGATCAAATTTAAGAAAAAGTATATACAGGACATATTTAAGAGAATATGAAATTGACTCCCTTAAAACTCTTCTTTTATTCCTTCTAAAGTCTTCTTCTTATCCCCAGTGGGGGAGATTTTTCTCTATTTGAAGATCAGTGGGCTGTCTGCAATGTCCTCCCTAGGTTGAGAGCCTCAGGGGTAAAGGCTGCAAAGTTTGGCCACATTCAAAGCTTTTTGTCTGACTGCTGAGCCAAGAGCAGCCCTGAGCAAGCATGGTGTCAGCCCAAACAAGATAACCAGGCTAGAATTGTGTCTACTTCCTCTGGGTGTGGTTGAATTGTTCTTTGGCAGCTAGCTGGAAGATTACAAATTTCCAGGACTAGAAAGAATAAATGGATAATATGTAACTGGAGTCTCAGGAAATAAAGGCTATAGAACCACCCCATCTTTAAGTCAGAGAGTGTTGGGCACAGCCTGTGGGTATAGAGTGTCCATCAATGTCAAAAATCAGCCATTGTCTCTATGGTATTTATTACTGCAGTATTTTAATCAATGCAAGAATTTGACATTTTAAAGAGAAATTGGCCTATTTCAGTAAGTAAGAGTTTAGACTTTTTTTTTTGAGACAGACCCTCAAGCTGTCACCCTGGATAGAGTGCCATGGCATCACAGCTCACAGCAACCTCCAACTCCTGGGCTCAAGCGAGGCCCTTGCCTCCGCCTCCCAAGTAGCTGGGATTACAGACACCCACCACAGCACCCGGCCATTTTTTGGTTGCAGCCATCATTGTTGTTTGGTAGGCCCGGGCTGGATTCGAACCTGCCAGCTCAGGTGTACGTGGCTGGTGCCTTAGCCCATTGAGCCACAGGCACCAAGCCAAGAGTTTAGACTTTTGATTGTAATTTAATGTGTATGACTAACTAATTTAGACTCATATTTTTAGGATGGGATTATTTAAGAGAATTTATGATTCACCTTGTCCACCTGAAATAATTAAAAGGGCCAGACTCCAGCTTTAAAGAAACTATTCAGTCAAAAAGCTGGGAATACGGGCAGCGCCTGTGGCTCAGTGAGTAGGGCGCTGGCCTCATATACTGGAGGGTGATGGGTTCAAACCCCACCCCAGCCAAACTGCAACAACAACAACAACAACAATAACAACAACAAAATAGCCAGGCGTTGTGGTGGGCACCTGTAGTCCCAGCTACTTAAGAGAATAGCTTAAGCCCAAGAGCTGGAGGTTGCTGTGACCTGTGACGCCCCAGTACTCTACCAAGGGTGACAAAGTGAGACTCTGTCTCAAAAAAGAAAAAAAAAGCTGGGAATAGGCATCCAGGAAATATAGACTCCAAAGAAATGGGATCAGTGCTCCAAAGTTACAAGTTAGGGTCTTGCTTATGTAGATAAGAAACACAAAGACATTTAGCCTTTCTGTACAAGGCTGGCTCATAAGTTATAAAAGTTAGTTACAGTTTGTTTTCTTTTCAATAAGGAAAATTTTAATTTCCTTTCATAAGAGATGCTCAATCTCTACACCACAGTGACATAAATTCTTTTACGAACTGGGTACAGTGGCTCATGCCTATAATCCTAGCACTATGAAAGACCAAGGCAGGTGGATTACCTGAGCTCAGGAG
Source organism: Perodicticus potto (assembly GCA_963574655.1). Lineage (NCBI taxonomy): Eukaryota > Metazoa > Chordata > Mammalia > Primates > Lorisidae > Perodicticus > Perodicticus potto. The sequence goes on along the minus strand of CAUYRH010067326.1, from coordinate 4,843 downwards.
TTTGAGACCAGCCTGAGCAAGAGTGAGACCCCATCTCTAAAAATAGCTGGGCATTGTAGCAAGCGCCTATACTCCCAGCTACTTGGGAGGCTGAGGCAGCAGGATCAGTGAGCCCAAGAGCTTGAGATTGCTGTGAGCTATGACTCCACTGCACTCTACCAAGGGTGACAAAGTGAGACTCTGTCTCAAAAATAAATAAATAGGGCAGTGCCTGTGACTCAAGAAGTAGGGCATTGGCCCCATAAACGGGAGGTGGTGGGTTCAAACCCAGCCCTGGTCAAAAACTGCAATGAAAAAAATAATTTTTTTTTTTTTTTTTTGAGACAGAGCCTCAAGCTGTCACCCTAGATAGAGTGCTGTGGCATCACAGCTCACAGCAACCTCCAATTCCTGGGCTTAGGCGATTCTCTTGCCTCAGCCTCCCAAATAGCTGGGACTACAGGTGCCCGCCACAACATCCGGCCATTTTTTGGTTGCAGCTGTCGTTGTTTGGCGGGTCTGGGCTGGATTCGAGCCCGCCAGCCCAGGTGTACCTGGCTGGCGCCTTAGCCCGTTGAGCCACAGGTGCTGAGCCAATAAGTAATATTTTTTATGGGAGCCTCATTGCATTCTGATTTTGTACAAATCGGTAAAATCTTTGAGAACTTCTGCTTTAGGAAACTGACTTATAAGTTTTTCTGCAAATGAGCTCTCTGCCTGTGAATGGATGCCTTCAAGAGATGACAAGGGCAGAAGACATTTCCAAGAGAGTAAAAGAGAACGAAGTCCAAAAGTATGTCTTTTAAAGCTGGAATTGCAAGGAATTTCCTGGGAGAATATTTGTAATTTCTATTTCTGGATGATAAGACACTCTTGAGGCCTAAAATGCACTAAAAATAGAACAGGGTAAAAACATTGTGTTTGTGTGTGTGTGTGGGGAGTCCTTCCCTTCCGTGAATGCAAATGTAACTGACCACTGAGATGTAGGCTAGATCTTAGATCAGTGCTGTAGACTGCTGTAGGATGCTCCCCTCACACTTACGGCAGATACAGAGAAGGGCATGGAGGGAGAGGGCGATGATCCTGAAGATAAACTGAGAAACCAAGGTGGGAACAGTGGCTCATGCCTGTAATCCTACCACTTTGGGAGGCTCCCATGGGAGGATCACTTGAAGCCAGGCTTGGAGACCAGTCTGGGCAATGTAGTTAAAACTCTATCTCTGTGAAAAAATATAAAAAATTAGCCTACTCTGGAGGCTGAGGCAGGAGGATCTCTTGAGCCCAGGAGTTTGAGACTGCAGTGAGCTATGATTGAACCATTGCATTCTAGCCTAAGTGAGAGAACAAGAGCCTGTCTCAGTTGAGAAACCAGAATTCTTGCTTTTATCTGCTTAGTGACTTTTTGGCAAACTCTTTAACCCCAGTCTACAGTTTTAAAGGACATCACATGATTGTAAGCATCACCCACTCAGCTAATGCTGGAACTGAAGGAACCAGGAACCTGCCCCCCTAACCATCAGTTCCCGGAATTCTAGGTACTTTCCGAGCCTCCTGAGTTCCTGGAATTGAAGCAAGCCAAGCCCAAAAACAGATTCTAAACTAGACAACCCTCACCTGCCCAGCAACTGCCGCTCCCGCCTTGTGTCCCACCAATAGCAAACGCTTCCCCTTCAAATGAGCTAACCCGCAGCTGCCCCACACCCTGGAAAACCCCTATCTTAGCTTTGTGGTTTTTGAGTTTAAAAGAAAGCTTGTAACAGCACCAAGGGTTCCTCTTCCTTGCCAGAACTGGGGAACCCTAGCGCGCTAGAAATAAATTTTTTTTGTGTGGAAATTTTGGTCGAGTGGTCTCTCGCCGCAGCTCCCCGTTTATAGGACTTCTGAGTCCAACATTTGGGGGCTTGTCCGGGATTTGGAGTTTGCCTGAGAAGACCCTGGCCCCACACCTCCGCGTCCTGGGCCCCAACAGACTGACAGACATGTATGTAATTTTCCTCTCGCTTTTAAGTGATTATTGCATGTATTTCACTGTCTGTATTTAACTGCACTTGCGTTAGTAGAATCTGTATCTGGGTAAGGAGAGGAACAGACGTGTTTGGACTCTCCACCCGGGACCCTGGGGGACGCCCCAGTGGTGGTCTGGAGGACGGCTGACGATACCGTCAGCCTCCTCACCTCCGTAGGTAGGTTTCCCCTGCCATCTGAATCACTTTCGGTTTTGTGGCGCTGTTCGTGTGCCGCGCGGCTTGTCTGTGTTTGTTTTTTGCGTTTATTGGTCTCTTAAATTTTCTTTACCCTCTATTGGACTGACTGCTTGACTGACCATGGGACAGACCGTGACCACCCCCTTAACCCTAACTTTACAGCACTTCTTCGAAGTCCGGGCTCAAGCACATAACTTGTCAGCTGAAGTTCGGAAAGGCCGTTGGCAGACTTTCTGCTCTTCCGAATGGCCAACTTTCAATGTTGGATGGCCGCGTGATGGCACTTTTAACCTCTCTATCATCTCTCAGGTGAAAGCCATCGTCTTCTCCCCAGGACCTCACGGCCACCCCGACCAAGTGGCCTACATCATCACCTGGGAGGATCTAGTCACCAACCCGCCTCCGTGGGTTAAGCCCTTCCTCCACCCGGTTCCTCCAGTGTCAACCCTCCTCCCCCTAGAGCCCCGGACCCCACGCCCCCAGCAGCCTTGAAGAAACCTGTTTTTCCAGACAGCGGAAATCAGGACCTCCTTCTGTCTGCCCCCCCCCCGCCCCCCCCCCCCGGTCCTTCCCAACCCCCTCCTTGCGCCTCCTTCTTATTCGTCCCCTCCGTTCCCAGCCCTTTCCCCTGCCTCAACCTCCCTCCCTTCTTCCTCATCCCCGACTTCCTCAGTCTCCTCCCCCGTACCATCAGCCCCCCCACCTTCCACTCCTTCCTCTCCACCTCCCCCATCCCCCCTCCGCCTCAGGCTCCGAAAACATAATAACCCTGACCAGACGTGGCAATCCTCCCTTTTCCCGTTGCGGACGGTCAATCGGACCATCCAATATTGGCCTTTCTCTGCCTCGGATCTTTACAATTGGAAAACCCACAACCCCTCCTTCTCCCAAAATCCCCAGGCTTTGACTTCCCTCATTGAATCCATTCTCCTAACCCACCTTCCCACATGGGATGACTGCCAACAGCTTTTACAGGTCCTCCTGACCTCGGAGGAGAAACAACAGGTCTTCCTAGAAGCCCGCAAAAACGTGCCAGGGCCCGGAGGAGGACCCACCCTCCTGCCGAATGAAATCGATGAAGGGTTCCCCCTCACACGGCCAGACTGGGATCATGAAACCTCTGACGGTAGGGAGCGTCTCCGAATCTATCGCCAGGCTCTATTGGCGGGTCTCAAGGCAGCGGGCAAACGCCCCACTAATTTGGCCAAGGTAAGAACCATAACCCAGGGCAAGGACGAGTCTCCGGTGGCTTTTATGGAACAGCTCCTCAAGGGGTTTCGTATGTATACTCCTTTTGACCCCAGACGCTAGAACATAAAGCCACCATAGCAATGTCCTTCATAGACCAGGCAGCCCCAGATATAAAAGGGAAGTTACAGAGACTAGATGGAATTCAGACATACAGCTTGCAGGATCTAGTTAAGGAAGCAGAAAAAGTGTTTAATAAACGAGAAACACCAGAGGAAAAAGAGGCCAGGCTAGCTAGAGAGCAGGAAGAGAGAGAAGACAGGAGAGATAGGAAACGAGATAAACAGCTCAGCTGGATCTTGGCCACCGTAGTTACTGAAAGTAAGGAGGGAGCAGAGCGGAGACGGCCCAGAGTAGGAAAAGACCAATGCGCCTACTGCAAAGAACGAGGGCATTGGATCAGAGACTGCCCCAAGAAACCCAAAGACCGAAAACAACCTGTCCCAGTCTTAACCCTGGATCAGGACAGTGACTGAGATCATTGGGGCTCCGCTGCCCCCCTCCCCCACGAGCCCAGGCTAACTCTCATTGTTGGGGGGCAACCTACCACCTTCCTAGTCGACACAGGGGCCGAACACTCAGTACTGACCAAACCTCAAGGAACTCTCTCCTCGTGCACCTCGTGGGTTCAAGGAGCCACGGGAAAACGCCTCTATAAATGGACCAGCCAACGCACTGTGGACCTAGGACGAGGTACTGTAACCCATGCCTTCTTAGTCGTCCCCGAGTGCCCATACCCTCTCCTAGGCAGAGACTTGTTAACCAAACTGGGGGCCCGCATCCATTTTGCCAAAGACGGGGCTTGCGTCTCTGACCCAGACGGCAGACCTATTTCAGTCTTAACCGTGCATCTTCAGGATGAACACCGCCTATTTGAACTTAGCCCGACAGCACCTGCTGCGGACTTAGACTCATGGTTACGAGAGTTCCCACAAGTATGGGCAGAGACTGGAGGATTAGGGAAAGCCGTTTGCCAGCCCCCCATTATTATCACCCTAAAACCAACAGCGATGCCGGTGGCCATCAAACAGTACCCTATGAGAGAAGAGGCCCAGACTGGCATCAAAGTGCACATTGACCGGTTTTTAAAATTAGGGGTGCTTAAACCCTGCCGGTCTCCATGGAACACCCCTTTACTCCCAGTAAAAAAGCCTGGCACTCAAGATTATAGGCCAGTACAAGACTTAAGAGAAGTCAACAAGGCTCGACACCTGTGGCTCAACAGGCTAAGGCACCAGCCACCTACACCTGAGCTGGCGGGTTCAAATCCAGCCCGGCCCGCCAAGCAACAATAACAACTGCAACCAAAAAAAAATGGCCAGGCGTTGTGGTGGGCGCCTGTAATCCCAGTTACTTGGGAGGCGGAGGCAGGAGACTGGCTTGAGCCCAGGAGTTGGAGGTTGCTGTGAGCT
>CAUYRH010067324.1:0-58607 GCA_963574655.1 Perodicticus potto | reverse complement strand
CATAATGACACTTCCAGAAATAAAGCATTTTTAACAGAGCATATGTTTTAAACTTAGTGAATCTGACAATTTCAGCAGTGGAACACTGAAATTTACCAAAAAATTCGAAGCTGAATCTCTCAGAGGTATCTGGTGGCGTGTGTAAAATGGTAGGGCTAGAAAACTGGAAAACAGTTTGGTAGTTTCTTTCCAAACTGAACATGTAACTAACCACTCACCCTGGCAATTGTACTCCAGAGAAATGAAAAGTTGTGTTCTCATAAAAACCTACGCACAAATATTTAAGCCAGAGTTAAAAGTCGATGTATTCTATGTTTCCATTTACATAACATTTTAAAAGGCAGAGATGTAGGAATAAAAACACCCCAGTGGTTCCCAGGGCTAGAACTGATGGTGGTGGTGGCTATGTGACCACACGTGTCTTTCAAAATTCATAGAAGGTATATTAAGAAGAATGAATTTTACTGTGTGAAAGCTATACCTTAATAAACCTGACTTACAAAAACAAAAAAAAATCAGCACAGGCCTTTTCATCACAGTCACTATCATTTCAAGAAATTTATTTGAAAAACATGACCTACATTAAATCCGGTGAGAGTCCTCCAGTGACTTGGGCTTCTAGGATACACTGTCATTGATTTCTGTCTTAGTGTTTGATTTTATCTTTCGCGGACAGCAAAGCACTGTTTCCATCCTGGTTGCACATTTTCCCTACATTAAATATGACTCACAGACCTCTTTCTTTATCATTTTACATTGAGTAATTCTTTTTACTGCTTAGTTGGAAAAAACTACAAGCTCTTTTACCACATTTAATCACAAAACATTTTCGGGCTCATTGAAACAAACACCATGTGCTCTCTGTAAATAGTGCTGACCTAGATTCACATCCATCATTGCAAAATCCCACATTTAAAACAAGCTAACAACTTGGCATTTCTCTGTTGTTGCTCTGTTTTCCTTTCCTTCAGATTATATGGAAAATACAAAGTGCACAGTAAATATGTGTTTGGATATATCCCAGGCAGCACGCTTTACAATAAGACAGCTTGACTTGCTGGATGCCTTCATATAAACATTTTATTTTTTATAAAATAATAAAATGATGACAGATAAATGCATTGACCCTGACCACCAGTGTGGTACTCTATTTTCAGTTTTGCAAACTAGGATATATAAATGTGTCCACTTTTCAAACTAAAAATTGACTGTAGGTTTTAATTAGACAAGGCAGACTGCATACATCTGTTCCCTACTGATAACTCACTAAAATGAGAAGTAAAGAGAACTTTTAAAAAATTTTTAAAAAGAGCATCAAACAGACGGGCACAGTAGCTCACACCTATAATCCCAGCACTTTTGGAGGCCAAGCCAGGAGGATTTCTTGAGGCCAGGAGTTCGAGACCAGCCTGAACAAGAGCAAGACCTGGTAGCTACAAAATACAGAAAAACTGTCTGAGCGTGGCAGGCACACTGCAGTTCCCCCTGCTCCGGAGACCGAGCGTGAGGATCGCTGGAGCCCAGAGTTTGAGGATGCAGGGAGCTATGATGATGTCACTGTATTCTAGCCAGGGTGACAGTAAGATTCTGTCTTAAAAACAAAATACAGCATCAATCTACCAAAACAAAGAGAATGGAAGACAGGACCAAAGGCAATGAAAACAAGCCTCACAATTTTGGATGCTAGAAAACACGCTTAGCAGGCAGGAGAAAGTAAAACTTAACCGACTGCAGGTGGAGAAGCCACCCAATAGCAGCAATCAACTGATAACCGGTTCGGAGTCTGGGCAGTCTCAGGGATTAGACCAGGTGTGAACATGGGAAAAGACGTGCGTCTCAGTCCCCAGAGAGACTAAGAAGCTGTCCCTGAGTTCTCAGACCCCAGGCAACAAAGAGCGAGGGCGAGACAAGAAACTACCTCAGAAATGGGAGCGAGTGTGGAAGTCAGTGCACTGCGAGGTGAGAACCCCGCCCGCTTAGCTCCTGGAACACTGGCCGTTAGATCACACCCCACCCATACTCCCTGCCAGGGTCCCACCCAGGAGCACGGTCCTTGAAGACCTGTGGCGCTGGCAGCAATGGACTTAAGAAAAGTCCAGTTAGAAGCGGTCAGAGATGAAGACAAAGGACATGCAAAATAGAGTTTCAAAGGTGGGAAACACAGGGGACCATCGCTAGCTTGTGGGGCGCACAGTGAATGGCCCTGAGCGTTCCGCTCAGCTTTTATTGAAGGTTATTTGCTCATTTAGCCCAGAGAGTAAGCTGAGGAAGGGAACAAAAATGCCGGCAGTTTCTCTGAGTAAGCATGTCAGCTCTTATTCTGTCTATAATCGTTAGCTTTAAGGGTCTGAGCAGCCTTGAGAAATCCGGAACCTGAGCTTGGTGTGGGGGCAGCCTCTGGTCTGTGGGCACACAGATTCCTCAGAGGAGGTTAATCTTCAAGCCTCTGTGGAGTAGATGCCACCAGCATCAGTCTCCTCTGAAGAATCGGTGGGAAAGAAGAATTTTCCTCTTATCTCCAACCCAGAGACCTCTTCCTCTGTGATAAGGGTATACGAGCCCTCCTGCCCATGTTCAGGGTTGGAGCTGTTCCCCGATCTCTGCCCTGGCCACAAATCCCGACAATGGGTATTTGCTTTGACTGTTGACTGGGCAGGGAACAACCTGGTGAATGTATCTTGCCAGGCCTTGCCGTAGCCTCCTCCACCACCATTATCTTCTTCAGAGTGTTTACAGACCAGCAGGGGTGTTTGCAAGCTGTATCCCTTACTGGCCAGGCTTCTAGGACAAGCAGGAACTGCTCAGATATGGAATTAATCTGCTGGTTTAAAAGTAAGCTAGCTAACCTGCTTTTATTCCACCTTGCTCAGCTTATTTCTCTGTTTTTCCCTTTTTCTTGGGGTGTTTTCCCTTGCCAAGAAAGGGTTCTTTGGTCCCAGTTCTGCCTGCACTCTCCAAGTAGGATGTGGGAGAATTTTCTTGTGGGGAAAATCACCTGACCCAGGAGAAAAGCCCCACAGATATTCATGCTTTTTAGTCCTCCAGTAAAATGACCAGCTTGCCACATGGTCATCCTCAGGGGGAACCACCATATAAGTAGGTTAAATCTTCACCTTCCAAAAAACGGAATCAATAATTAACATGTAATATTGAAAAAGAAACCAATGAACAGCAGTATAAACATGTTAGTGCAAATAATGCAGATAAATGACGAAACAAAGCTGGAGAAGCATCTCGGGGAGGGGGTGTCAGAGTGGATTGGGGTGCAGAGAGTAATGCTGCTTTCCATTAAAAACCCACTGGTGTTTTTAAAATCCTTCTCCCCTTCCAAGAAAAGATAGGGCAAAATATCTGAAAAACAAATGAGGGCTGAAAGTTCTCCGAAAATTATTGGCTGGAGAAATAAAAGAGTTCTGCAAGGCCCCCAGCTCTTCTCCCTTGAAATCATCTGCTGTGGGTTCCTCAGGAGCCCACTTTTCCAAAGATGTTTTAAATAATTTCCTCCGCGGTCACCAAATATATTGTATTAAAGTAGACCTTTGTTTCTCGAAACCAACGAGTAAAACGGTCCTCAGGGAATGAAATGCTTTTTTAAAAAGCTGGCTGTCCTTTGAGAAAATAAAACAGTTCAGAAACTTCCTACATCACGTGCAGACAGGATGACTAGTTAATTTTGTGGACTCCATGACGAGGTCCCTGCGTGTGTGCTGGGCGAACGTGCACACAGCTGGAGGGGACAGAAAGAACTTCCTGACTCAGCTGCTTCTGTTTGCCCTCATGCAGTCACTGGCGGGAAAGAAGCCGACCTCGGGCAAAATCAGCAGAATCCTTAAGTTTGCCCCCATCAGCTCCCCCTCCCTTCCAGAATCTTTTCCCCATGAGCTTCCGGCCCCTTTCCCTGTCAAAGCAAGGAGGATAAAATTAAACATACTGTCAAGCAATGGAGGAAAAACACGTTTCCTGACAGTTGCATTTTAAACCTTTTGTGGATTTGCAAGTGATTTTAAGTGATGGTAAGCCTTACTTTGAGTAAGGATCACAAGCTATTTTCTGTTCCTTTCCTCCAAGGTTACAACGGCAGCCCACCTACTCCGTTTATTTATTTGTAACAGCTGTGCGAATGCCATTGCCCCAATATGCCCAGAACTAATGTTTCTCAAGCCAACTACAATGTGCAGGTGAATCTTCAGAGGGTCTTAAAATGCAGATCCCCAGAGAGCAGGGCTAGGCTCTGAGATTGTAACAAGCTCCCAAAAGACGTGATGCTTGGTCCATGGATTATATTTTCACAGCAAGACCTTGAAACCATCTGTTAAATGAGATTTTGCACTTTGCTAACTATTGTTTTTATGTGCTGGTGAAACCAGAAGGGCTCCCGTGCTCTGGCAGGTGTGTTGACTTCTGTGTCTCTGACCAGTCAGAGTCTTTAGTAGCTCGTTGTTCTTCATGGTTTTCCTCCCACATCACAGTCCGTGCATGAGTCTGTCCTGTGAAGGACTGTCCACTAGTCAACTGCAGAGAATAATAAGGCCCAGAAAGGTAAAATTGAAACTACACTCAGAAAAATAAGTCCATTCTCTCACAATTTGTAGAACTGGCAACAAATAAGATTCCAGGACATTAGAAATAATGACAATCACATCAAATACTTTAGCATAATGTTTTCAAGAGAAATCTTATTAAATGATCTAAGTGTATATATATATAAGTGAATAATGAACATAACCAAATAAGAAGGAAAAATATGGGGGAATAATTGCTGAGAATAATTATGCTTTTATTTAAACACAGTAGACCCTCCGTAGCTGGCCATGTCCCTGCACTGATGACCTCCTTCAATCGACCCCACTTTCATAGACCAGAAGTGCCCCACCTGCGCAGCAGGCCTAGTTCCTTACGTTGGCCACCGCCATATATTGGCCACTTGGTACAGTCCCTTGGGTGGTCAAGTAATGGAGGTTCTGCTGTGATTCCTTTCTGGTAAGTGCTACTTTAGACGCCTCTGGCCGCCACAGGGAAACCAGCAAGACTCCTCCGTGCTAGCCCGCTTGCTCCCTTTTCCCTTCTTGGCAAAAGCCACCGGCTGTGGGCCTGATGATACTGATGGCCAGTAGGGGGACTGGGAGGAACAGGCTACTTCCGATTCACACAGCACTCTGTGCCCGCCAGCACCAGCAACAACAGCAAAGTCAGTGCGCAGTGCCGACTTCACTTTGGTCCTTCCACACCAGGCATCCCACGCCAACACATTTGTCCAAAACTGTAGATACCTATTACAGACTTGCTTCTATTTCACAAGAAACTTGCCAGCAGATAACACGAATGGATAAATAATAATCAGCAGTAGCGAGAAGACGTCAAAGTAGTTGATTATCTAATGACAGTAACACCTGACGGTTAAGGGTCTTGGGGTGTGGTGCTTGGCTGTAGGAATTAACAGCAGGAATCAATTTATGCCTGTCTTGCAGCAGTGCCCGGATAAGACGAGATGCTGTTTTTGTTCTCAGCTGGTAATAAGTACCTATGTTTGACAGAGTGCACGTGAGTGTTTCTTTGTAGATATATCCTGTGGATGTGATTTTATTTTATGTATGCATACTTTTATTTTTTAGCTTTTACAACCATTTTTGATTAATATGCTAGAAGTTGCGCTATCCAGTAGGATAGCCACTAGCCACATGTGGTTGTTGAGCATTTGAAATATGGTCAGTGTGAAATGAGATGGGTCATAAGTGCAAAATTCGCACAGGATTTTGAAGATAATATAAAAAAATTAAAAATATAAAATACCTTTTTTGGCCAGGAGCAGTGGCTCACACCTGTAATCCTAGCACTCTGGGAGGCCGAGGCAGGAGGATTGCTTGAGCTTGGGAGTTTGAGACCAGCCTGAGCAAGAGCAGGACCCTATCTCTACTAAAAATAGAAAAATGGGGGGCAGTGCCTGTGGCTCATCGAGCAGGGCGCCGGCCCCACATACTGAAGGTGGCAGGTTCAAACCTGGCCTCGGCCAAACTGCAAAACAGAAAAATAGCCGGGCATCGTGGCAGCCACCTGTCATCCCAGCTACTTGGGAGGCTGAGACAAGAGAATCACCTAAGCCCAGGAGGAGGAGGTTGATGTGAGCTGTGTGATGCCAGGGCACTCTACTGAGACTCTGTCTCTACAAAAAAAGGAAAAACTAACCAGGCATCATGCTGGGCACCTGAAGTCCCAGCTGCTTGGGAGGCTGAGTCAGAACGATTGCTGGAGCCCATGAGCTTGGGGTTGCTGTGAGCTAGGCTGATGCCATTACACTGTAGCTTGGGCAACAGAGGGAGACTCTGTCAAAAAAAAGAAAGAAAGAAAGGAGAAAGAAAGAGAGAGAAAGATGTATATTAAAATACCTGTAATATTTTTATTAATTGTTGAAATATATTTGAGATATCATAGGTTAAATAAAATACATTACTAAATGATTGATTTAACCCATTCCTTTTTGCTTTTTAACATCATTACCAGATAATTTATGATTACTTTCGTGGCTTGCTTCACATTTATGCTGGGCAGCAGAGGTATTGGTCAGAGGTTAGTGGTAACAGACAAGGTGTCACCTCCCCCGTGTGTGCTTTTATCTTACGAGTCATGTCTTAATGTACATGGGGGGAGGGAGGGGTTCTCAGCTCTGTTTTCACAGTAGATGCACCTTGGAAGTTTAAGTAAATGTAGCTGGCTGGGTCTCATCTACAGAGACTCTGATGTTCTGGGAGGCTGGGCATTGGAGTTTTAAAAGCCCCCCCAGGTGATTTAAAGGTGCAGAGAAAGCTGAGAACCATCTATTCCAGTGGGAACTTCAGGGGACACTGAGTCCGGGACACACACAATATGGGCAGGGCATGTTTGTAGTGGGGCCTGGTTCAGCCTGAGAGTCTCTGGCTGGAACTGAAGAGACGAGCTGTAAAAAGGATCAGAGCCTGATTTTTAGCAAGGAGCCTTGGAGTAGAGTAAGAGCATTTTAAAACCTACCGTTGGATGGAAAATCTACCCGGCAGAGTCAGGGGATGGTAAGAAGGATGGGGCTACCTTTCCTTACCACCCACTTTCGTGTTCCCAGCTTGTCAGGGTTAACTAAACGGCAAACTGCACTTTTAGCCTCAGATTCACCATCATGAAAATGTATATTTAGGACTTTACTCTAAATATAATTAAAATGGCCAGATGATTAAAATACCTGTGTTCCACACACACCCCACGCTGTTTGTCTTAGACTCTGGGGGAGCCTCCTGAGGAAGGTGAGGGTGAGAGCCGCAGTGGAGATGAAGCTGCGTTTGTGAATGAAGCACTCACGGCCGCACTTCCTGGCCTTTGTGTTTTTTTACAGCTCTAAAGTTGTAACTTCCACAGGATATGCACTACTATAACAGTTTCTATTTATACTCTGTGTCCCTGGAGTGAGGGGGACATTTGGCGGAGCTACAACATTTTTTTAAAAAGTAAACTCTTAAAAAAAAGAAGCAAAAAATACCAAAAACTCTTCCTCTGGTTGGCATTCAAAGACATTTTGAGATTCGGAAATACATTCTGGCTTCCTCCACTCGGCATGTATATATTTACGCTCCCTATTCCTTCCAACCTTCACCCAAGTCTGTTTCCTGGCAATTTGAGAAGTGAGAAATGCCTGCGTGGGGGAAAAAGTGGAGACATATGTTGTGTGGTAATTTTAACAGGGAGACATTGCCCAATGACCAAACCAGGGACGGTCTTGTGACGCTGCCTTCTGCCCACGCTGACTTTTCCTATTCCTGTCTTGCTCTCCTCCTGCTGAAGCCTGCTCAGGCCGCCTGCCATCCAGAGGCTGTGACTTGCTTTAAATCAACAGCATAAGAAAGAACGATGATCTTAGCCTGAAGACTAGGGAGCACAACTTACATGGCCTGGGCTGTCCCCTTTTAATTCATTATAAATATCAAAAGCAGGCAGCTCCTGCAGGCCTCACATGACCTCTAAGTGGCCACACCGCCGGGTCAGGAGTCCGTCTGAACTTGCGTTTCTTTCCTTCAGCCAATGAGCACTTACTATCTGCCAGGCACGGCTCCAGGTATGGGGAATATGGCAGAAGTGAGGAGAACCGAGCTTCTGTCCCGAAGATTCTGAAACAGCCCTGAACTGCAGCCAGGGCCTTACAGAGGTTGCCTAGGGACAGAGGCGGCCTGTGCACAGGACCCCAGCTAACTCTGCCCAGATTCTCTGTGATCTGCTCTGGGTCCAGCTAAGCCAAGCACTGTACTACGTGACAGTGAAACCCACTCAGCTCAGACGATGATATTTCCCTCCTGCCTTAACTTCTGCCCAATGTCAATACAGCAGCTTCTACAAACTGGGAGCTTTTCTGTGTGCTCTCTAGAGATTCTCTAACCACAAACCCTGGCCAGGATTTCAGATGTATACGACCTTGTGTAGTGCATGGCAATAGTCTCACTCTAAAAGAAATGAGTCGAAAGAAGAATGTTTCAAAAATTATTTTCACACATGATTATCATACAGTATTACAATGTATTATGTGCAAAATTCCACTTAAAAATCATTTACAAAAGGAAGTACAACAGTATGTGCTGAGGGTTCTAGTACAACAAAAGTCAAGGCTAAGAAAGATACAAGGTACAACTCCCATCAAACAGATGACTATGCATCTTTAGACAGTACAATAACAGGTTTTTGTAACTACCTGTGTTACATTGATACGAGACCCTCATAGTCTGTGCCCCTGCACACTGCTTTTATAAAACGGGGATTTAACTTCCCATAGATCCTTATGAGGCAGATGGGTTTTTTGGTGCATTTTGAAACTTTTCTAATGTGTAACATCTTATTTAACTCAACAAAAGCCACATTATACATTACTTGGTTTCTGCCCCCAAAAAATTTGATGCTGTTAATTTTGATTGTAGGGAAGGGGGGGGGATAGCATTCTTAATTTTTTGCCTCATGGGGTTTTCAAAATTGTTTCTAAAAGTCCCTAACATATGGAATAGATTTTGTCAAATCTCATTCCATATTTACAGTCTTTTAAGCATAGGTGGTTATTCCCATCTCCTTTTCTTATCTTTCAAAGAGGCTGAACCAGCAGACTACACTCCCCAGTCCTTTTTTAGAGTCTGTATTTCTCTCTCTACCTCTCTCTACATTCATTTCTTTCCTTATTGTCAGCATCACTTGTTTAAAAAATCAAAACGGCAAAACACCACTACACGTGAACAAGATAACAGTACATGAGATTTCCAAAGGCATTCTGCGGCCAGTGTCAGGAATATATTGCTTTAAGAAATCCAGCAGTCTCTCCCCCCAAAGTCACCAAAACATCCAGTTACAGAAGAGAGACCTGTAAAATGCAATACTCTCAAATCCAGCAAGAGATTTATTTTCCAATATTAAATGTTAAAAATCACATGCATAATTATAGAATATTTTAAAATTACAAAAATATTTTAAAAACAAATCCTGACAGTTTACCTGCAACTGCTATAAAAATTTCTATGAAATATATAAAAACACACAGGCTCTTTGTAAAAAAAAAAAAAAAAAAGAAGAAGAAGAAGAAGAAGAAGAAAGAAATAGAGAGGGAGCATGGGCGGAGCCATCCACGGAACTGAAAGTACCTGACTCTCTTCACTGGACAGTCTTTTCAAACACCTGCTGTGGAATTCAAGAAATGTTTAATCAGCATATATACACACACGGAAGCCAACCTAGAACCTGGCTAGGGGTAGGTAGCAAACAATCTCAGGACGCTCGAACCATCATATGCAATTCTCCTTTGCTGAAGGAGAATCCTACTGTTTCACAACCTCTGCTACCTAGAGTGGCTAATGATGCCCTTGGCCCAGCTGGCCTGTGGATGGCTTAGTCTCTGAACTGAGGGGTCCCCCAGGAGGTGACTGCTTTTCAGGCTCAAGCACACAGAAGCCAGAAGGCAAGGCCCCAGCCCCCTTTGGCTGCAACACTGCGACGTTCCCTGTGTCTTCTATGAGGTGGGGAGGTCCTCATCCTCGCTCTGGAAAATGACGCCATAAGAATCACTCTTGACGCGCTTATAGACAAAGTGGAAGATGTGGGGTTGGGGTCGGCTGTGCAGCTCAGCCTTGATCTTTTGAGGGTAAGTGTCCTCCGCCAGCTGCTGCCATGTTTCGTCCACAAACAGAAAGAGGCTGTACGCCTCAGGGTCCTGCACCTTAAACTTCTCGGCACAGATCTGACACACGTCCTCGGTGGTGACATACGGTCTCACGAGGAGGGTCTTTCCCGTGCAGCCACTGCCGACCTCCTGGAACGCAACTCGGAGGTAATTCTGCAGATGGTAAGAAAGAAACAGGGCAGAGTCAGGAGAGAAAGCCATATCGGGCAGTGAGAGAGCATAGCGGGGGACACGGGAGGCTGAGGGTGAGCCGTCAAGGCTCTGGATTGTCACAACGTGTAAGGTGAGGCTGAGAGGCCTCCAGATGCAATGAGGTTGGACTTGACTTCGGACAGTGAGGAGCTGGCTTGTCTACTGTCCAACAAGATGGGCTGAAAGGCCACATTTAATTCTGCGCAAATATATGAAGCAGGAAGTCCTGCTTCTGATCTTTCAGGGTCCCTCATAAAGCCTGGCTGAGAAACCCCTGGTTTCGAGTGGGAATCACATCCGATGCTGGGCTTATTCCCAACTTGAAAAATAAACCAAATAGCAGAAGAGTCTGATCCGGGAATAAGCAAGCTGAGATTTAAAACATTGGGATGTAATGGCACAGACTATGCTTTTCTTTTTTCTCTTTTAGAGACAGGGTGCTGTTCTGTCGCCCAGGCTGGAGTGCAGTGGCACGATCAGAGCTCACTGAAGCCTGGAACTCCTGGGCTCAAGCAATCCTCCCGCCTCAGCCTGTGGAGCAACTATGACTATGGGCACCCAGCACTGTGCTCGGCTTATGTTCACTTCTGACACACGTTTTATTAATTTATGGCAATAATGTTAGATTGAACCACATGAAACTATTTGACCATTTTTGGTCTCCCCAAATAGTGAGTTCATGTGGCTCAATTTAATACCAGGCTCCAAGTGACTCTGAGTGCAATGTGGAAACTGTCAGAGGCGGAGCATGTTGATTCCATCAAATACTCTGGATGGAGCTGATGAAGTGCACAGCGGAGCTACAGGGGGCATAAAAGAAGACCCCTGCGGGCTCAACGCCCTGAGCAGTCTCAGGTGCCTGGTCGTGATCTGCAGCAAACCTGTGGGCCTGCGTGACACAAAGCCCAAACCAGGCACTAAGAATCCACAGGTCATCCTAGGCGCTCTGAGGTTTGTGACCCTGAATAACTGTTCCATTTCCTTAAGGGTGGGGTTATCAGATGAAATATGGAACACCTAGAGAAATTTGAGTTTCAGCTAGAAAAATACAAGCTCTCCCAGGAGTCAAGGGAAGGGGTGCTGTCTGCCTGGGTGCCCACGTGGGTCCCATGAGGGTTGGTTTGGCTAGATAACGGGAGGGAAAGCCCTTCAGAAGGACGGCATGCTCTGTGCACACAAGACACTCCCTGTCTGCTCCTGGGGAGGGCGTCGCCAGCCCAGCACCTCCCGGGCAGGTGAGCTAGTGCAGGTGCGCACACTGACGGCTCGAAGGCCAGCACCTCGGCGGCGTGTCCTCCTTCCTGCCCACCATGTGTACCTGCCCCTGACTCCTGGAGGGAGCTCTGGGCAGGGAGTCTACACCAGCCAGGCGCTGGCACATGGCTGCTCGTCTTCCACTCCCCAGAGAGAGCCCAGGCCCACGGCAGCATCGCAGACGGCTGCTGCCTGACGGATCCGTGGCCTGGGCTCAGCATGGTCTCCTGCTTTCTGACTTCCTATCTGCTTGTTCTGGGAGAAACCCTGCCTCAGGTGGACTTTACTTTCTTAAGGACAGCAAAATTTGGGCCGAACATCCTATGTCCATATGTACATATACATTTAAAGAAAACAAAGAAGCAAAACAAGCTTAGAGCATGGTTTGAAATATCCCTTTTCTGCCAGATGATTCAACACAGGCAGGACCCGGGGCCTGAGCTGGGGTGTGCTGGGCAAGGGCTGCTCACCCACCTGGAAGTCATCCACAGAAGGGACGGTCCGGTTGGCCGTCCTCCGCTTGTGCCACTGACGCAGGGTGTCTCTGGTCTCGGAGCTGAGCAGCCTCGCAGCTTGCTCTTCTTGGAAATTCTTTATCAGAGAAAGTGCCCCGTAGGCACTCGTCAAGTAATAACCTCCTGGGAAAGAGCAGAGAGAGTGCGTTCTGCAAGGTGTCACCTCCCGGCCATCACAGGACACTAGGGTCGGAGGCCGTACTTCCTGTTTCCTCCATTTCTCCCACATCCACTTCCTTTAGGGTCACGGAAGCACACGGCCAGAGTGCGTCACCCACACTGTCACCCGTTCGTCCTCATGTCCATCCCAGGAAGACCCATGCAGTGACCCAGGCCTGTGCAGGGCTGGGGAGCACTGGTGGGCCAGGCTGGCAACATCCCTGTTTTCTCTGATGAGATTCCTGCTCTAGTGGGTGAGCTTGACAAAAACCTCTAAATTATTAAAGTACAATTGCCACTCAGTGGTCAGGGCGCCAGCCACATAAACCAAGGTTGGCGGGTTTGAACCTGGCCCGGGCCTGCTAAACAACAATGACAACTGCAACAACAACGAAAAAAATAGCCGGGCATTGTGGCGGGCGCCTGTAATCCCAGCTACTTGGGAGGCTGAGGCAAGAGAATCGCTAAGCCGGAGAGTTTGAGGTTGCTGTGATCTGTGACGCCACGGCACTCTACCGAGGGTGACACAATGAGAGTCTCAAAAAAAAAAAAAAAAAAAGTACAATTGTGAACATGGTTTGCCAGAAAAGGTTGGGGTACTGTGGACTGACAGGGAGGTGGGGGTCAGGGCAACTGCTGTACAGCCAGAGTTACCCACTCCAGTTTATGGATCTTCTGCAGTGCTGGTTCTCAGGCTTTTCTTTTAGATATTGGTATTTTCTAAATGTTAAGTAAACTATACACTTTGAAAGAACTACATCATACACACACGTGTGTTCACAAAAATATGGGTACTTCAAAATAATTTCTTTCTTCTAATTACCCTTACTCTGGGACTAATATAACACTGGGGGTATTTTGGAAAAAATAATTTACAAGGAAAAGTAAGCGATATCCCTTTGATGGCGCATTTAGAAATGATCTTATGTTCTTGGGGAGTGTTAAAGGATTTACAACAACAAGAGATGTGTACGTACTTCTTCATAGTTTTGTCCTAAAATATAATTTGTCTTAAAATACTATAGATATAATTAGGTCCTCTGGAGGAATTTATAATGTCCATACTAGAGAGTCACTAGGGGGCGCCCCAAATGTTTATTAAAAATTCCCTAAGTGGGCACGGCACGTGTTAAATTTGGAGTCAGCCCAGCATGGTGTTGTGCCTGTACTGCCGGCTACTGGGGAGGCTGAGGCAGGAGGATCGCTTGAGCCCAGAAGGTGGGTGTTGCAAGTGAGCTATGATGATGCCACTGCTCAGCCAGCCTGGATGACGGAGTGAGACCTGGTTTCAAAAATCACAATAACAATAATAAAAAATTTAGAATCATTCTTTTTTTGAACACTCACTGAGTGTCTACTGTGAGGCAAAGGCAGGGGCAGACAGGGGTTGGTTTGTAAGAAACAGGATCTGAGTCCCTGCGGTCCTGAACTTGTAAGTATGTATATTAAAGAAAACAGCCACTAAGGATTTATTCCTGCAGGGACCCGAAGTTAGCTGTGGTTAAGTGGGTTTTGTGCAGAAGTGTCACCTTCACTGGTAAAGGACATGCTCATGCAATGTCAGAACTCTCTGTGGTCAGCAAGAGGCAACGTGCACGAGGGCGGCTGTTCCGCCCACCGGGTCGTGGACCAGGCCCCGTAAGCTCACCCTGGGTGGAAACTCAGGAAAGGAAGACGCCTTTGCTGTTTGCAGGTTGCCAGCAGAGTTTTGGAGCTTGCTTTTTACTGCAGCATAACCTGAGCCACCCTGAGCCCCCACCTTACACATGTATATCACATCAAGCTTTTCATTTAGGGTGATTTGAAAGCTTCCCTGATCTCACCACCGATGGTGTAAATTCCCTAGTTCAGAGTTTTGACTTCTTGATCTTTACTGCTTGCCTCACCAATCGGCACACGATTGGTGTGAGACTCAGTTGTTCTGAGTGTAAATCCTACCCGGAGGATTTGGGGAGAAAGCAAGGCCATTCAGGAAAGGCTGCATGGAGGGCGGTATTGGAGCGGGGATCGGGAGACGGCTACCCACTCTGTGGGGTGGAGGAGGGTACCTTCGGACTTCAAGCTTGAGAGTCCATAGCTCTGTTCAGGCCACTAAGGAAAAAACTCAAAATGCTGGGAGCTCTAAATCGACCACATTTGGGAACATGTGGATGCAATTAGAGGAAGGTTTTAAATTTCTGCAGAACTGTAACCCTACCACCAGAGCTGTGCGTGGCTAAGGGATTCTCTGACGCCTTTGCCGTAACCTGGAATACCTGCTGAAACAGCAGAAATCTAGAGATGTGGCTGCTGCCCCACAAACCAAAGCGGGCTTTGGGCAGGCCACGAAAAGTCTGATCTGTGATGTGTGGCCGCCCCTTCCTCCAGGCCGCACAGCTTTGGTTAGGTCTGCGCAGGCCTGGTCTGTAACCACAGCCTGTCCTACTGGGCCAGCCGCTCTCCCAAGAAGGAGGCCAAAAGCCCCAGACACAGTTAAGTGGAAGCAGGCCCTGGCTCGGGGGTGAGCTCACGGGCCACTCTGCGTCTGCGGGCTGTGCTCATGTCTTTTCTCCTACATGGGATTCTGGAGGGGAAGGCAGCCACCTGCCCGTCTCCCATCAACACAGCCCTTTTCTCAGGGACTGTGCTGGGAAAGGGGCGGGAATGGCCGGCTCTGTCCTCCAGGCACAGGATACAAGGATTGGTTTGTCCTAAATGCACATCATCACCATCAGAATGGCCCTTTTCCCAGAGCCCCAGGACCTCTGCATACTTATCATCAGAATTAAACATGATTGAAGCTTAGAAAAAAAATACACCCAAATTATAATAACGATGCAGTAGAAGAAAGGAAAGGTTGGCACCTAAACTGACACGTGTTTCTCCTGGTCCCTGGAGAAAACCATTCATTTGTCTCCTCCTGTCCAATCCCAGGGCAGAGCAGGCAAGGAAGGACCCAGACAGGGCCTTGGGTGAGTGGCCTGTTCCTACCTGTCTGGGTGGGGACAGTATGAAAGGCACCTTCAGGAGCCTGAGTCAGCACTTTGGCTCCAGGGAGGGCAGGAGGGAGACCCAGGCCTGGGGAGTTCCCCTTAGGGCACTGAGAGACCAGGGAACAGCTCTGAGGATAATTCATTTATGTTCTCGCCAGGGAAAGTGCTAGGCTGAAGCATGCCTTAGGTGATCCTCTCAGCAGGTGGACCTTTTTACTCCAGCCCAGACTAAAGCTCATTGGAAAGAAGAAAAAAAAAAAAAATAAGGGCCCCCAGAGTCTGTGCGGGATCTTACGCAGACATAGGAAAATACATTGACAGCATTCACAATGCACAGGTCCTGATTCGTTCTCCCTTAAAAAGACAAACTTGCGGGAGAGTCCCTGTTATCTCTGCTTTCCAAGGCTGTGCACCAGAGTGCCAAACATCCAGAGTATTTCCAGGATGAAATATTTCTCTGGTGTGTGAGAAGAAGGAATTTCTGCTAAGACATGTTAAGCAGAGACAAAGAGAACCTGAATTGCCAAGGTAAAAAAAATCCAGATTTCATTCCATTGAATTTTTATTTTAACTATGAGCAGATACTATTTTTTAAATTGGAAGAAAAAAAAAAAAACAACCACCATTTAAATTTTGAAAACAAAATTTTTAGAAAAGGTGAAAACAAAAGATGGTCTTTATCCATTTCACCGATATGAGAGCAGGTTATTTTTCTGGCTTCTAACAAAAGTTTATAATTTCCTCTTGTAGTCAAAGAAACCATTTCTTTCAAAAACTGACATTTATCCTACTGAATAGTATATTTTATTGCCATTAAGTCATCTCAATGATAAGTCATCTCAGTGATAAGTAATTGAGGCAGGGTTACATTTTTCTTTGTGTTTTTTCTGACTTTTCCAAATTTTCTATGATGAGCATGTATTACTTTGGTAATCACCAAAAGGTCAGTATATTCTTTCAAAGTAAAAAAAAACTTTAAACTTGTAGTTAACATTTAAGATCTCAGGAAGCTCCCAAGCAACTGCTTCCTGGATGCATTTTGGGGTGTGGAGAGTATTCTGGGGTTAGAGGCGGTGGCTGCACGGTTTTATTTGGGGGTGTGGAGAGTATTCTGGGGTTAGAGGTGGTGGCTGCACAAAATTGTGAATCTAGTAAATTACACTGAATTATTCACTTGAAAATGATTTTCTGTTATGTGAATTTTATCGAAATTTAAAAAAGGAAAATGGAGAAAACCCAAAGGAACCCCCCTCCCCCGTTCCTCTCTTCCAAGGGCAAGTTACCTTCCCCGTGTAGCAGCGACGGGTCGAGGAGCTCCATCATGTACTCGACCTCGGTGTCCAGTTCGAGCATGTCGCACTGGGCGATGACATAGGTCAGCACTGGCAGGAAGTCATCGGCGCCGTACATCCTTCCTGGGAGGAGGAGGACAGAGCAAGACGGGAACATTTGTACCAATCTCTCTTTCACATCCCACTTGCTGCTGTTATTAGATAGCACGCAGTCATCCTGGGGAAATGTGCTATTTATAAACAGAGGTGGGTGTTTCTGGAATTCTGTGCAGCCCACGGCTCTCCCAGCGGATTGTGTTAGCAACCAGGGCGCCTCACAATTTCAGAATGAATGTCTGTGAGTCCAAGTCCATTAATACATCACAGATTTTTCTCCTTACTCTTAGGACTTGCATTAAATTGTGCTCTATAATAGATTGGGTTTTAAACCACAGTAGATTCTCCATAGCTGGCCACCTCCCCACACTGACCACCTCCTTAAATTGACCTAATTGCGCCCCATGTACGTTATCAGTAGAGCAGGCCTGGTTCCTTATGTTGACCACCTCTGTATGTTGATCAGTTTGTTACAGTCCCCTGGGTGGTCAACTCACAGAAGTTCTACTGCATTTTAACGTCAGCAAATAATATTATGGAATATATACTAATTCTTTGTATTCTCTCCTATTGCTTTATATTCACACTATTCAGAGACATAATAACAAAACCAGACTCAAACCAGGAATAATCTTTGCTCTGTATTCAATATGCCAAGGAAGAATAGGCTGACTATACACATTGATCAATAGCAAAATAGGGCGAAAAACGTTTCATCTTCAGTTCTAGTTTTCTTGACAATGGTGGTTCTCAGCTGAGGGAGATTTTTCCACCCTCCTATGTCCCCACAGGGACATTTGCCGCTGCCTGGAGACAATTTTCATCATCACAAATAAGGTTTGTGTATGGGGGGGGTGCAGATGGCATCTGGGATGCCACTAAACTTCCTACAGGGAGGTGGGACAGCCCCCACAACCAAGAAATATCCTGTCCAAAATGTCATTAGTGAGTGGCGCCTATGGCTCAGATGAGTAGGGCGTCGGCCCCATATACTGGAGGTGGTGGGTTCAAACCGCCCCAGCCAAAATAATAATAATAATAATAATAATAATAATAATAATAATAATAATAAATAAATAAGTAAAAATAAAATGTCATTAGTGTGTAGGCTGAGAAACTGTGCTTCAGAAGAACATACTCCTGTGCAGAAACTATTTCGGGAGTTTTTATAAATGATTGTGAACGATGAAAAATGTTTCCTGTATGTGAAACGTGCTTGCAAATTTCAGAGGCCCTGTTCACACACTATCGCCATCGAAACCAAATGCTCAGATGTTAATGTCCTCACCCAATAACTCTCAGTGTGCACACACATTCCCATCTCCTCAAGCAGTGGTCAGTGGAGTCCATGCTTTCTCTCTGTCCCTTTTCTATGGAGCAGTTGCACCCCGAAGGATAGCTGGTCGTCTTCCTTGGAATGAGCTCACAGAAGCCCTGGGCCATTGCAGGCGTCACTCTCCATGAATCAGGCTACTCCTGCATCCCAGGAAGCAGCCAGGGGAAGCCTAGGGCTTACTTTTCAACTTCCTAACTCTTTGGTGAATTTCAATTACATTGCCTCAACTCGTAGCAAAAAAGGGTGAGCAACGAAATGTCTTTAAAGAAGCCTCATTATTACCGACTGCTTGGAGTTTTTGACTCACTGACACAATCCCTCTTTAACCAAAATGCAATAAACATCATTGCTAATACTTCCATTTCACATGGGCCAAGTACAGCTGCCTCAGTGGGTCTCCACCTTATGAAGGAAAGGGTCACAACCAACTTCAGACAGTGTACAAGGTAGACCGAGGTGGCCAGCGTTCCCCAGTTGGTGAACTCCTGTATGTAGGGCAGATTTGAACTCAAACTCCAGAGAACCAGGCTCCGAAGTAAAAATTTCATTAAAGTGGCATCATACAAAAATCTCATTGACCTCATCCACTTACATTTTTTGGTGCCATTAATCTGTTGTGCGTGACTGATTTGGCAGCTATTGGAGAAAAGCTTGCTATTTTGATGAGCGACCTGGTTAAAACTAGGGAGGGACAGAAAGGAGGAGAAATCGGGGACAGGGAGTGTGGGCCGGCCGGGCAAGCGGCAGCCTCACCTGAGTTGTTCTCCATGATGGTGTAGATGAGCTTGCAGACCCTCAGCAGTAGCATGACTTTTTTTTCAGGCGAATACATTTTCTGCATAGTCATGAACTTGACTTTGATTTTCTCCACATCCACGAAATCAGGGGTTGGGGCAAAAACCCCCAGCTCCTGCGGGTTCCTCTGCCGTACGAGCTGCAGGTTGTCCTTGAGCTGTTTCCACGAGCCGTCGGCCACGTGGAAGTCCTTCAGCATGGCCTCCACGTGCCCCTTCAGGGGCTTCAAGATGCACTTGTGCATGGCCTTCTCCAGCACCACATCTGCGAAGAAAGCGCAGACACTGTGACCATGGTGCCAACAAAGAGGAAAGGCAAAACCTGCTCTCTCAGAATGGACATCGCAATGTGACACCTGGGGTATCCCACAGACAAGCGACACTTGAGTACTGCCACTCACGCTTTTTCCTGTAAAGCCAAGAAGAACAAATCTCCCCTAATAATGTCTGACTTGCATGTAATCAACACAATGAAATCTATTTCTTTTAACTACTTCTATGCCCCTTACCCCCGTAAGTGCAGGCAAATGCTCTAAAAGACATTCTTTTGATCTAGTCCCTTCTGACTGGTCAACTGATTGACTGGAAAGCAAATGTTATCTTAAAGGAAAAATTTTCTAACACTGTAGGTTTATGATCCCTTAGAATAAACAATTTCAACTAAGTGCTAGAATATGTGATCTTGGATTGGATTCTGGACCAAAACATCCCCGAATCTTATTTTCTATAAAGGACATTGTGGAGCATTAGATCTGAATGAAGTCTGAAGATTAGGTGATAGTGTTAGCATGGTCAATGGTGTTAATTTTCTGGGTTTGGCAGTTGTACTGTTGCTATGCAACAGAATGGGCTTCTTTTAAGAAATTACGTACTGAAGTATTTAAAGGTGAAGAGATATAATGTCTGCAACTTACAAATGGTACGGAAAAGAGGAGAACCCACGAGAGAGAGAGAGAGAAAGAGAGAGAGAGAACACAGACAGGACTCCTGTCTGCAGCAAATGTGGAAAACTGCTAATATTCAGGCAGACTGGGTGAAGGGTACACATTTCTTTATGCTATTTTTGCAACTTTCCTGTTAAGTCTGAAATGATTTCAAAATTAAAATGTAAACAGTTTTTGAAATGTTTCTGTTCAGAATTAGGAAATAGCTTTAAGTGTGTATAGGAGGCATTATTTTTCCCTCCTTTGAATGGCTGACTAGTAGAGTGGCTCTCTTGGCTGATATTAAAATGACGAGTACCGTGAGTTTGGAGATGTAGGCTGAAGACGATTTGTACAATAATAAGCCCTCTGCTTTGTCAATCCCAGTTGTTCAATCCCACACATTTGCACGGTCTCCTTAGAGCCACCTGGATTCTGCCGTAGCATCAACATCTAATATAGGACACGAATGTGAGTCCACCCTGGAAGCTGTGGGGACCAGGGCGAAGCCTGCCCTTTACCCTAGATCTGGTTTGCTGAAAGATCAACTCACAATTATGGTAGATTAATAAGAGAAAGGTTTATCTCCAAATACCATGCACATGGGGGGAGCCACAGGAATGATTACTCAAAGTCTCAGTGATGCTCAGAGACCTTTATAGATGCCTTCTGGATGGGAGGGGGAGAATGTGGAAAGTGTATGTGCAGCCAGTGGTTGCTGAACAGAGGGATGTGAACAGATGGGAGTAACAGACTGGTTTGTATATTAACCTGAGAGACAGGTCTCCTGCTTCAGACGACCTTGGGGCCGGGCCTGTTAGTGTGTGATGAGGAGTCAGCAGCCCCTTTCTGATGCTCAGCCAGGTTACTCAGGTTTACACAGATGGAGGAGAGATGGTCTTTAAGTGCTTCCTGACCACGAATGGCCTTCAATTTCTAATATTCTTTCTATCAAGGAATCAAATTTGGGGCAAAATTTCCTTAGCTCTTTCAAAGCCATGGGTCCACTTATGTGTAAAATTAGAAATAGTTGAATTATCTCTCTGGCCTTTGGAATTCCTGACAGTGTACAAGGTAGACTTAGGTGGCCAGCATTCCCCAGTAGTTCTCTTAGAAAAATTTAATGTGATTTTACGACATAAAATGTTTCCATAATAAATGTCTTCAGTGAGACTGTGTAATAGTCAATCTCATAAATCTGCATATTTACTTTATAAATAGTCCTTTTCAGTCAAAAGTACTTCAGATTCATTATCTATTAACCTCAAACTAAACGAAGGAAGAACCCTAAAAAGAAACAACTTACTAAGCAATCTATAATGATTAAGTATCATTATCTCAATTAAAATTATTACCAATTATTAGAAGGCCAGTGACAGAGAGAAATCAAGGCCATAGGTACCAATGTTGAAAACAATTTTTCCATATCCCAAAGTTAAAACTGAGACCAAAGTTAAGGCTGACTCTACCACTATCAGATCCCCCAGACCAAGTTTCCCTTTGTTCTTCCATCACCATATCCTATACGGGTGATGGATTTGTTTTATATAACTTTAGAAATCAAGGTGAAGCTAAAGAGGTTCTGTAGTAAGAAGAAAAACAAAACAACATATTCACTTCACTGGTATTAGAACAAAGTATTCCGTTTGCCTGTGTGACTTCATAACATCTTTGGCTTTCGTCTATACAGTTGTTAACAATAAAAAGTCAATAGTAGCAATTACTATTGAGTGCTCAGATGAGGCTCCATCTATGCACGTAAGAATTATCATCTAATTCTTTTTTCATATAATACTAACATCATGCCTATTTTACAGATGAAGAAATTGAGCCTCAGAAATGACTGATGGCTTGCCCAAGGCCACACTATTTTAAACAATCATTTTTATTGTTTTTTCAAAGTAAGTGATTTTAATTTTACAGCTGAAGGTGCTTTATAAACAAGCACACACCAGTTTATTCCTCTCATTCAAGTGTTGTGAAAGCTACATTCGTGGTTATGAGAGACCTCTGCGGGCTAGAAGGAGGGTGCGTGTCATACCCCTGGTTAGTCAGGAAGGTGCGTGAATGTGCAGACAGCAATACTGTGATCCCTACAGAAGGTGCACACTTGGTGTGTTTGTGCCACGTCACTGCAGTGGAATTCAGACAAAGTAACACACGTAGATTCATTCAATGGAAAGAGCACATCAGTACTGCAGGTGCAACATGGAAGGACCTCACAGATAGGACGCTGTGGGAGAGGCCAGACTAAGAGTATCTCCTACAGCATTTCAGTTACATAAGGTTTAAAAGCAGGCAAACCTCACCTATGGTGATGGAAGAAAGGACGGCAGTTACCCTTAGGACGTGGACTGGAGGGGGAACAGGGACCCTTTTGGGAAGTGGAGATGTTCTATTTCTGGACCTGGGTCCAGAAATACATGCGCAAAAAATTTGCCCAGCGACACTTTATGGATGTACATTAAACCTGAATAAATACATGTAAATCAGAAAAACAGAAAGCTGAAGACCAGCCTGAGATTTTCACCTTGAACTGCAAGGGTGACTTAGTTTTTGAGCCTGGTCACCTCTGGGGTGTTAATACAAACCATCTCCAAAAGGCTCTGAGCTGTTCCTGGGGAATGAAGTTCATTAGCAGTAAGTTGCACAGGCTCCCTGGCGCAACCCATCCCTGCTGTCAGGGAGGGGTGCTGGCCTGTGCACAGTCAACTCCACCCTTAGGCATAAATGGGCCTGTGGAAATTTATAAGGAGGGTTGAAACAGTTGCCAAGTGAGCAGCCCATTTCCTTAAAACAAAATGAAAAAGCATTTACTAGTGCTAGACATTTTTCTGGTACTTTTTTTTAAGACCAGAATTTAAAAACAAAAAAGATTGGTCTCTGTATTCTCTTCCAGACTAAAAAAGATTCTGGTCTTACTCCTACCCTCCCTGCCAGCCCAATCCTTAATAAACATAAGGAGCACAGAATAAGAGTCCCAGTGAACAGAGGGACCCATGTCCCAGCTGCTTCTCCCCAGTAGGAAAGGCAAGGTCTGCTTGTAAACAAGAAGGAGAAATGGTTTTAGGAACACAAGTAACACAGGATCTTCCAGAATGTGGACTAGCTCAGAATTGGCCACATGTCTCAAAAATCACTGTTCTGTTGTTTTCTATTATCTCTGGTTGCATTAGTTATAATAAAACAAAACAAAATGTTTTTGGGTGGCGCCTGTGGCTCAACGGAGTAGGGCGCCGGCCCCATATGCCAGAGGTGGCAGGTTCAAACCCAGCCCCGGCCAAAAACTGCAAAGAAAAAAAAAGTTTTAAAATGTAAGACCAATGACATTATTCTAGGCACTTTACAGGGACTGACTCTACAGTCCTCAAACAAACCCCACAAAAGGAGGGATATTATTTCATTTTGCAGATGAGGAAACCGAAACCCAAACAGATGTGTATCATACAGCTAGCAAGAGGGGAAGCCGGGATTCAAACCCAACAAATGTTTCCAGAGTTCTTGGCGTTAAATGTATTCATCCACAAACAAACATACAAAGCAGACACTTGGAGACATCTGACACTATTAAAGGAGAATGAATACCATGCTTACATATTTTCTTAAAGCTCATCGATGTCTTTCCTATTTTTTCTAATCAAAAGAAAATACTAGAGAATTGTTTGGACTACGACAAATTGAATTTTGGAAACTAAACGTTAGCTGTATTTTCCGAATGACCCAAACTGGAAATAAGTTTCTAACTGTATTTATACAGATCATATCAATTGGTCCCACAGATCACCCATAAGAGAGAAGTGGCAAAGGTCATGGTCATTGCTGGGTTCTCCTCAACTTGTGGTACTTAATGTGGTGGTTTATAGGAAGAGGGCAACATGTCTGGTGATTCACTCCTGTTACTTCTCAAAGAATTGATTCACTTGCTTATTAAGAATGGGAGACAGGGCTCGGCGCCTGTGGCTCAAGCAGCTAAGGCGCCAGCCACGTACACCTGAGCTGGCGGGTTCGAATCCAGCCCGGGCCTGCCAAACACCAATGATGGCTGCAACCAAAAAATGGCCGGGCGTTGTGGTGGGCGCCTGTAGTCCCAGCTACTTGGGAGGCAGAGGCAGGAGACTCGCTTCAGCCCAGGAATTGGAGGTTGCTGTGAGCTCTGACGCCACAGCATTCTATCCAGGCTGACAGCTTGAGGCTCTGTCTCAAAAAAAAAAAAATAATGGGAGACAAATATCCGAACACTCTTCTCTCTGACCCTAGATTAGAGAGAATCCAGAGCTACAGATCAGACGGGGAGGCATCATGAAACCAAATAATGCATCAGCTTCCCTGGGCTCTGACTTTCTAAGAAGCTCTGGCCAAGTACCTTCACCTCTCGCTGCTATTGTCTGGCCTGTGAGCCAAATCATTGCCCACAGAAGGCCGGGCAGAGCTAGCAGTCTGAAGCTAGCTGAGTGGGTGATTACTGACCTAATACAAAATAATAATTCATATTAGCCACAGGATTTTAATGGTTCCTAAGTCTGCACAACACCATACACTCATGTGTTGCAGAGTCAGGTTTCTGTCAATGATAGAAATATATTTATTTAATAAATAATAGAACTATAGAAATAGAACTATAATATATTTAGAAACAAACATATAAAATATAAATATAATATAGATATATAAAATATGTGATATATTTATTTTATATTTATAGTATATAAAGATATATATCTATTCACATTTTATATAGTTAAATCTTTATATTTTTATAATACATATTTTATATATATTATTTTCTATAAATATTTTATCCATACCTATTTTATCTATATACATTTTATATATTTACATATAGATATAAATATTAAATATATTTATTAATTTATAAATATAAATATTACATATGTTAAAATATATTTATATATAGATATAAATATATAAAATATATAGATATAAATATACAAAATATAAATACAAATGTAATACATATAGAAACATAAAAATAGAAATAGAAATATATTTCATATATTAACACAACTGTGGTCCCCTAAGATTGCAATACTGAGTTTCTACTGCACCTCTTCTATGTTTAGATATATATATATATTTTTTTGAGATGGAGCCTCAAGCTGTTACCCTGGATAGAGTGCCGTAGCATCACAGCTCACAGTGACCTCAATCCCTGGTCTCCTGCCTCCGCCTCCCAAGTAGCTGGGACTATAGGCGCCGGCCACAACGCCCGGCCATTTTTTGGTTGCAGCCGTCATTGTTTGGCGGTTCCAGGCTGGATTCGAACCCACCAGCTCAGGTGTACGTGGCTGGCGCCTTAGCCCGTTGAGCCACAGGTGCCGAGCCAATGTTTAGATATATTTAGACACACAAGGATTACACTGTGTCCAGTAACAGGCTGTTAAGGTTTGTAGCCCAGGAGCGACAGGCCGTACAGTGCAGCACGGGTGTGTAGCGCCCCACACCACCGGGTTGTGTGAGTGCACTCCGTGAAGTCCGCCCAACGACACAGTCACCCCACAAGCGTTTCTCAGATCATGACTATATAAAACCGTACAGGTTACTTTTTAATCTTTGCCAAGTTACTTATCAAAGGTAAGACAGGAGGTTAGATTACACGGCCTCTTGGTTTATTCTAATTATGGCATTTTGATTATTTTTTAAAAAGTAGTAGATCACGTGTCATGAGTTGTTAAGGAAAAAAAGTAAGGTAGTAGAAATAGAAGGTAATGTTTGGTGACAAGACCCGGGTCTTTTTGTAAAAACTGAAATTGTGAAATTCCGGCATTTATACATCCCTGGCGCTTATTTGGGCCTTGATCTCTGCAGTTCCTCTTCTAAGATTCTGTGAACCACCTTGTTAACCCCCACTTTAGCCCTGTGACACTGGAAGTGTTGTCATTCTCAATTTACAGATGGAATGAATAAGGCTTGGGAGTCGCCTAACTTTTCCCAGGAAGGTGGAAACGCGACGCAAACCAGCTTGTTCCTACTCAAGCAAGTCTCAGGTTGGGCCTCCCTCTGCCACGGAAAGGGCAAAATGAGCTGATGCCTTTTTAACATAATAACCTATTTTCTTTCAGCTTTATTGGGTTAAGGATCAGAGTTAATGTTGAGTGAGGGCTGCAAATGTCATTGTAAGCACATTAAGCGCTTTACGTGTATTTAAACAACTTTTTGTCCAAAATGGATGCATAACTTCTCTTCGTCTTAGTTTGGGTTCTCCCAGATGCTGACTCTGAGACAAGGATTCGGTGTGAGTATCTGGGAGGGGACCCCCAGAAGCACCAGGGGTAGGGAAGGCAATGAAGCCGGCTTTAGTAATCTAGCCACGGCCAGCATCTGGAGCTCAGCCCCGCTAGGGGAGTCCAAGGGGCAGTGGTGAACATGCCTCAGAGCTGTTCCCAGAGAGGAGGGCTGCAGGGCTCTTCACACACCTGCTCCCTTCCGTCCCGGGCTGGGGGTGCTCCTAGAAGGTGGGCTGGGCGTTCATTCCCCGGCCTTTTCTGCCTCTCCCCTGCCCAGGGGGCAAGGGCTCTGATGGCACGAGAATGCCTCACACACAATGTCCCAGGTGCTGGTAAGCGTCAGTGGGCAGGGAATGACAGTGCCCATGACACTGTGCTTCTGTGTGTGGAGAAACTAAGGCACAGAGATACTGAGAAACGTGGCCGAGCACACGTGGTGAACCGGCAGCACAATGGGGACTTCCACCCCAGCCAGACCTCTTCCTCTGAGCCACACACGCCCCAGGCTTTCAGCCAAGGAATTTCTCCAGCGCATCTCAGCAGAGCTGTCAGCTGAGAAAGTGGCAGGCAGGCAGCCCCACGGCTCTCAGCCCACCCGCTGCAGGAGCGCTCAGCTCCAGTGTAAAGTCCCAGCGGGCAGCTTTCTAATTTGTGACCCTGAGATGACCTTTCTCAGCCTCGGCTTCCTCATCTGTAAAATGGGGCACTCACAGCTGCCCACTGTGGTTGTGGGAGGGCTGATGAGGTCTCACACCAGGGGCACCCAGCACCCAGCAAGTCTACTGGAGTCCTTGGCTCCCGCCGTTCCCTTCGAGCAAAGGGTGCATGCCTGCACAAGGGGACACCAGGCTGCAGGGCTGCTCTGGTTTCCGCTCCCCAGTGTTCACTCTGCTTTGGTTTGAAATGGGGGTCGAATGGATTTGGAAATATGGATTGAAAGGCCTTGTGGTTTCCTACCCATCTCTCTCTCTCGGGACTCGTGTTTTCCTTACTCCTCCTCAGCTCTGCCAGCCACAGGAACAAAGACAGAAGAGGTGAGGCCCGGCCTCTGAGTTCTCCTTGCTCTGGAACTCTGGGCATTTTGTCATGGCCTCATTCCGTCCCTGTCAGAACAGCCCCCAAACTGCACTGAGGCTTTGGGGCAGTTTTGTACCTTCCACCCCAGTGACAGTAGAGAGGGGACAAGCCCCCACCCCACTTTCAATGTGAGAGCATGGCATGCAGCAGGCTGGGAAAGAGGCAGGGGGACGCGTGGGTCACCCACAGAGCTCTGGTCTGTTAACGGGGAGGGCCATGCTGTGCACCCAGCTTATTTCTGTCCTCTCTGGGCCTTGGCATTGTGGCTGGTCACGCTGGGCTGTAGGTGTTTACGGGTAGCATCTGTTTCATTGGTTGGCACCTGGGCTAGAGAGATTGTTAAAGAGTTTGATTCTTACGCTGCCTGGGGGTGATCTTTCCAGAATGTTCTCCACCACATTAAGGACTCAGCTCCCTGAGATCTGCCCTCTCTTGTCCTCCTTTTCTCTTTCCGGCCACGTCCCCACAAAGAGCCCACGTTCTTGCTGAAGCAAACAATCCCTCCGGCCCCCTGTGCCTCTAGTCCTTCCAGGCGAGGTCCCTGCTGGGAATGCCCCTCCTTCTGTCCTGCAGGCTCTGTGTTCCTGGAGTCCGGTGAAGCCCGCCTGCCTCCTTCAGAGGCTCCTCCCGACTCCCTGCATCCTCACAGCCACCTTTGTTGCCTCAGCCATGACACAGGGAATCAGACGTTTCTCCTTGATGGGAAGCCCTCTGCGAACCAGACCTGGGAGCAGCGCCTGGCGCCATCTGCAGTCCCCAGCATGAGGCCTGCATGCAGCGCGTCCCCAAAAGGGTTGGACAGTAGACCCTTCCTCCAGGTGCCTACACAGAAGTCACACCTCCTGCCCTCACGCTGCAGAGTGCAGACACACAACCCCAGTTGGGAATCACCTTGCAGGTGTGGAGCTGGCAGGGGCCCCTGTCGCTCTGCAGGGAAGCTTTGTAACCTGGGTTGACTTTTAAGTATCGTCAACCATGCATACTTGGTATCCCCTAAATAACAATAAATAATAAAGGATGCGTCATCATTTTAGGATGAGCCCATCAACCCAGCAAAGACGATGCTCAAATAAGCACAATAAACAGCAGGGTTGTGGTTCACTTGTGTTTTGCCCACTGGGGTGGGCTGGGTGGGCTTCAAGGAAGGCCTGTGCTAGTCTGTTCACGTCGTGCTTCAGGGGCATCAGGATGATTTCAGGGCTTCTAATAAAAGGCCTGCCAACACCCAGGCAAGGAAGAAGAAGAGACCAATCTTCCTCACTAGAGGAATTCAAATAACTGATACAGATCTTCCTGCCCGCAGGACATGGAGCTTCCTTCTCCCCGGGGCCTGCTGACTGTGCTGAGGATGCAGAGAGGGGACATCTGGGCTCACAGGGCAGATTCCTGGCAATCGAGGTGAATGATGCCAGCAATAGGTCGTGTGGATACTGGGTACCTCTGGCGTGATGTGCCCGCACCTCTACGGTCATCTTCCCACCCCGTGAATCAAACGGGAAAGGCAGTGGTCACTAACTGCCACTAGCGTGCAGGCAGAGGCCACCACGGGGGCTGAAACTGGTCAACGTGCATCATGCCTTGACCTCACTGAGCTTTAGCTTCCTCATCTGTGGAAATGAAGGTACTAAGTGGAGCTGCTCAAGGCATTAGGAAGATTAAAGGGGAGTCTATACATAAAGGGGCATGTAAACCATAAAGAAACACCCACAGGGGAGGGATTACTGGGGCCTTCACTTGGCTCCGTAAAAAGCACAGCACACATTTAATCCGTGCTCTTTGGCGTCACAGATGGGGTGGCTGTGACAGTCACTGAGAAGCTCTGCGGTACACGCTGTGTCTGAGAGGAGCTGGCCGTGGCTGTGCCCTCACTGCTCGGTCCCGCAGACACTGGGCTGGTGAGACGGGCTCCGGGAGGGACCCACGGACCAGGGAGGGCTCTGTCTACGTGGCGCTCGCTTCCCTGAGACAGCCGGTTGGAGCCATCCTTCTGGCAGGACAGAGGGGTGGGGAAGTACGTCCAAGCCCTAGAGATTCTGGATGTTTCCACATAATCCATGCAGCATTTTAAGCGTCCTTTGGGTCACATTCAATACCTTCTTGAATTCCTCTTTTACCTGATAAGATTTCCTTTCCAGGGAAGCAGGAAGATTCTAGGTACATAGTCAGAAAATACTCTGGTGCAGACCTCATCGTGTGATTGGCCCTGCGGTGCCGACCCCCAGCCCACCTTGACTCTGGTGCAAGCCTCGCAGCACGATTGGCCTTGTGATGCTGTCCCCCAGTCCACCTTGAGAACAAAGCCTTTCTTTCTTTCTTTTCTTTTTTTTTTTTTT
The DNA here is from genome assembly GCA_963574655.1 of Perodicticus potto. NCBI lineage: Eukaryota > Metazoa > Chordata > Mammalia > Primates > Lorisidae > Perodicticus > Perodicticus potto. The sequence goes on along the minus strand of CAUYRH010067324.1, from coordinate 29,251 downwards.
TTTGAGACAGAGCCTCAAGCTGTCACCCTGGATAGAATGCTGTGGCATCACAGCTCACAGCAACCTCCAATTCCTGGGCTCAAGCGAATCTCCTGCCTCTGCCTCCCAAGTAGCTCGGACCACAGGCGCCTGCCACAACGCCCGGCCATTTTTTGGTTGCAGCCATCATTGTTATTTGGCGGGCCCGGGCTGGATTCAAACCCACCAGCTCAGGTATACGTGGCTGGCACCTTAGCCCGTTGAGCCACAGGCGCCAAGCCGAGAACAAAGCCTTTCTGAATTACTGAACTAACAGCCCCCTTGGGCGGAGTTTCGTGGCATCAGGACTCGTGATCAGAGATTCTCAACTCTAGGGCTGTGAACTTGCTTTTAGTTGATGTAATTAACACAATTTCGATGCTTCCAAAGTAAAACTTACTCAACACAGGATACCCCATGGGGAGGGGAAAGGTGCTTCCTTTTGGCCTTCTATCTATTTAAATTATTTTTTGAAAATAACCCAGGCATTCTTTTCACATACCTGAAGAGACCCATCTTTCTCTTTGTTCTCTACCTCTTGTTGACTACAGAAGGACAAGGACATTTTCTCTTTCAGGGGACAGGGGCACAGGAACTAGATCAGAAGTCATAAGATTCCAGGTTTGAATCTCAGGTTGGCACTAACTAACGTGCCTCCCCTGTTCATACCTCTAAGAATGGATCTTTAGCTAAAAAAAAGAGCAGATAACTCAGGGCCTTGTGAACGGAAAAATTCAAAGCAAGTTTTTAGACTTGCTTTTAGACAAGTTTTAGAGATTGAAATTTGAGCCAGATATAAATTTAAAAAAAAAACGAATTTGAACTGAAGTAGTTGTGATTGTTCACTCTTAGGGAGTGACTCTGCTTCCATTTTCCATGCGTGTTGGACTGCGTGGTGTCGAACCACATTTTCAGTATCATTTTTCTATTAAAAAGCAAAACTCCCTCAGATACATAGATTGATGTGCTCTTTGAAATACATGGGAGTTGAGTTTGAGGATACTTTTCCTTCAAATCATTAAAGTACCCTCTGGAGAAAAACATACATTTTGGTTTGTAACAATTACAGGAATAAAAACAATGTTGTCTTGTTTTCACTATTGACTTTTAGGAATATGAACAGTTGGCTGTTGTGTATCACTGTTGACAGCCTGTGGTGAATAGTCTGAATGAAATAGAAAACTTAGGATTACTAACATTTTTAGAGCTGGAGAAATTTTGTTTTTCTTGAAAAGAGACTTGAAAACACAGGGATTTCCCAGGATTGACATCAAGTCAGAAATAAACATTCTTTCATTCAAATGAAAACACTCTCCACAACATTGTAACAAGTTCTGCAAAATGGAGATTTTTCTACCAGAAACTGTGAATGAGTTTCTCCCCTTAGCCGAAAAAGACAGAAGCAGGAGTGGTGTAAAGTGAGAGCCCACCAAGGGGGAAGCACATGGTGGCTCAAGTCACACAGCCTGGTCCACCAGCAAGGAGCAGGACACATGGTGTCCAGGAAACGACTGAGCCCCAGGGCTCTGAGGAGGGCCCACCGGCTGTAGGTGCTTTTTGTTCAAGCATCTGTTTATTTCTCCATCTACCATTCTGGAGGGGTGAGTGGGTATTCTGTCCAGCAGGGAAGCCCAGTGTACAGTCTTGGAATGAGCAGAGAGCTGGTTCATGTAGGACCTACCCCCGTCTTACTCTCCTTGGCTTCAGGCTCCACCCAGCAAAGCCAAGTAGGTAGCAGGCAAGTGATATTTATTCGAGAATCTCTAAATGGCAGGGCTTCTGTGAGAAGTACTCTAAAGGGTAGTCTAATAGAGTGCAAATTCTTGGGGATGGGCATGATCATTTACAGTGGCTGCTTTTCATTTTGAAGTTGATTCACTATTTATCATTTCTACTTGTCTAGAAAAGTGGAACTTGGAACCATTTGTCTTTCCCACTGGCTTTTCTCTACGCAACTGAGGAACCCCCCCCCCTCGTAAAAAGACAGATTTTTAGCACTATCTCTACATACTAAAGGCATCCACGTGCATGTGTTCATGTGGTCGTTTTCACCTATGAATGATGGCCCTAATTCTAAGAGGGTTAAGCCAGTGAAATGCCCCCTCACCCTTCCTTGACTCAAGGCTGAATGTTCTGTAAACCTGGGCTTTCAATGAGAATTCCTGTCTTCTGGTTTAGACCTATCTCCTTCCTCCTGTAGGAAACGAGGGTAGAACTCGATTTCTTTTTTTGAAGCACAGAAACCCAACTGGCATTCTTGAAAAGCCTTACGAGCACCAGTGGACATCTGCTCAGGACAAATTTGAGGCTTGGAATTCTGAGGATGGCATTCAAAGTGAAGATGATCGGGTGCTTCTCCCAGGAAACATGAGACAGTGAGAATGAGGAGGACCCGGATTGATGCCAGCTCCTCCTCATCAGGGCACGGCCCTCTGCACATCAGTCTGCACATCTGGTTCTGTGCTGCTGAATCTGAAAACATGAACAATATCTAGTCCAATAAACCAACCTCCAGTTAGGTTTGGGTCTCAAAGGTGACACTGTAGTCACAAGTCCTCAGTAAGCTACTGAGCCCTTCCTCTGGGAATACGTAAAACTTAGACAACTGGGTTACATCCAAGTTCCAGTCGGAGCCCTAAACTAGTAACTCATGTGGCTTTCTAATCACTAGGCTAGCCTGTTTCCCTTCTGCTGGGTTTGTGATGAGTTTCACAGGTTGACCTCTGCTCCCACTCGCCTTCCTGTTCATTGCAGAAGGGTAGACTTTCAACACAGAATGATGTTTTCATTGATGAACCAACTGGAAGAACTGTCTGCTTTAACACAAAAGCTAATAAAACCCCCCAGACCCACAAAAGAGCCCGGTTTGCTGTCAGAGACAGTGTCTACACCTCAGCAGAGAGTTCCTCAACAAGTACCCTCCAGTCTGGACGGGAAAATACAAACACCTGCAGCAGGAGAGGGTCGAGCTTAGCCAACACCGGCGTCTCATCCGACGAGTTCAAGGTTACCAGCTGGTATGACCTAAAGACAAGGGACTCCACCTGGCATGACCCTGCCTTCTACTCCTCCACAAGGGATGCTGGTGCCTGCTTTTGGGGTGAAGCGAAGACCCACTGGAATAGCTTGGACTGGCTGCCTGGCTGGTAGCAGAGGCACCACAGATATTAGCTTCCCTTTAAATTATGACCTTGGGTTTTAACTAAAAGCTGTATCCTTCTGGGGCAGCAAAGTAATAATTTTCAGCATGTTTTTGGAGAAAATGAGTGGGCCCTTGAGCTCGGAGAGCAATTGCCATATCTGAATTTAACTCCAGGAGAAGCTGGCATGGAGAAACCAGCAGACAGTGGGGCTAACTCGGCTGGTGCTGACAGCAGCCACAGGGAAGGAAGGCCAAGGGCTGTGGGCTGGTTGGTGCCGCCCGCCACATAGCTCGGGCCTGACATCAGCGTCTGCCTGGCTCCCCACGGCCCCCCTTTGTCCTTGCCCCTGAGGAAGCATCTCCTGCAGGTTGGGGGTCCTGTTAACCCAAAGTCAGAGCTGGTCTCCCTTGCAAGGGGGGCTCTGGTGGGAAAGGGGAAAGAGGTGGCCTGTGTGGGTCCTGCCTTCTCCTTGAAGCCCGTTTCAATTCCAAGGCGCCTCGCAAGGGCACATTCCTTCTGCTCACTCCCTTCAGCAACACCCCAGCTCTAACCACGCCCTCATCAACCCGGCCTCAGTCAAACCACAAGAAAACAAACACGGCTTTGATTCCTTTATGAGAAAATCAAAGAGCTGCTGAAATTCGCTTAAAGGAGAAAGAGAGAGAGAGAAGAGGAAGGGAGAGTTAAGAGAGAGCGAGAGAGAACTCCACTACACACTGTTTACTACTTACAACAAACAGATCCCATCAGAAAGAAAAAAAATTGGGTTTAGCTTGTGAGCTGCCTGGAAGGGCTTAGTGGCTCCTCCGGTGGCCACTGCCCTGGTAATGAAGTCTCTGAAAATAACCTTGAAGAGTCACATTTCTGTTGTGATGGATGTGTCACTTAGTTCAGCGTAAGCATTTCACATTGTATATTGAAGCAATACCCTGAACCCCATAAATGCATCAATGTACAAAGTTATGATTTAATAAAAAACAATTAAAATTAAAAAAAGGAGTCCTATTTCTGAAATTAGCAAACAAACACTCCTTCAACATTCTTGCCCTGGGGGGGGGGGGGGGAAGTGCTGGCCAAATTCAAATTTTCCTTGGCCAGAGTAACCATTAACAATTCAACCCCTAAATGAGATTATTCTTATTTTTTTTTTTTAGAGACAGAGTCTCACTTTGTCCCCCTTGGTATAGCGCCGTGGCATCACAGCTCACAGCAACCTCCAGCTCTTGGGCTAGGGCGATTCTCTTACCTCAGCCTCCCGAGTTGCTGGGACTACAGGCGCCGGCCACAACACCTGGCTATTTTTATTGCAGTTGCCACTGCTGTTTTAGCTTGCTGGGGCTAGGTTCGAACCCACCACTCTTGGTATATGGGGCTGGCACCCTATCCACTTAGCCACAGGTGCCGCCCCCTAAATGAGATTATTTTTAAAAAGTATTCCCCTCCACTTAGGAGAAAACACCTTTTGTGTGGCCTTCAAACTATGCTACTTATTTTAAAGGCACACACACACACAAACCTAGTTTTTCCATTTCTTTTTCATTCCAAAACTGTGCCTCTTACTGAAGTCTTGGGATGGGAGGCCGGTAGGGCAGTTACCTTTGCAGGAGAATAGGGATCCCAGGGGTCCCTAGATGCTGGCTGGGTTCTCACTGAGCTAGCCAGAGCTTGTCACACAGGTGTCCTCCCGATGGAAACTCATCTGCTGCACACCTGATCTTTGTGCTATACCTCAATAAAAAGTTTATTTCACAAACAAACACCCAGTGCTTCTCAGAATCAGCAAAAATGCCTTTGTGTGAGGGCACAGCCTGCAGAGAGGCACTTGCAGAAAGCTCTCAGCAGAAGCAGCACATACAGAGAGGGTAAGGGCAGGTGGCAACGTGGACCCCCGAGGGCCACACGGCTGGAATCCATCCCTGAGCAGAATCGTTCTGCATTCCGGTCTGTCACTCCCCGAAAACATCTGCAAGTCTTCCAGGCAGCAGCCACTTTTTAAGAAGCTGCTTTTTCCATTCAAATCGGATGGGAGGGTGGAGTTTGGTGTTGTTTTGAACTTCAGGCTACACTGCATTCAAAATAACTAATATAGGCTGCACTGACTGTCAGCATTAAAACCACAAGAGAAGGAAAATCCATGAGCAAAAAACTACAAGCTTCCAGCAGATTTTATATTTGGAGAAAAGAAAAACTTACCTATTTGGTCTTCGGGAATCAGCGACTCGATGGGAGGGTCCAGCTCGGAGCTCTGGGATAAGTAGTTCTTGACCTGGGTCATGAACTGCCGGATGGTCTGCAGCAGGTCGGTGCTGGACACGTGGCAGTCGCGGTTCTCCTGCAGGAAGCTCACGTAGTCCTGCACCAGGCACCCGAAGTAGGTGCATTTGTCCCGGGACAGCTCGGCGATCCGGCGCACCATCCGCTTCTCCGGGGTCATGAAGGAGCTGAACACGCCGCTCACCTTCTGCAGCTGGGACTTGACGAGCCTGGGCAGCACGAAGGAGCTGCTCCTCTTCTTTTTGGACTTGACCGGGGGCGCCATGGTCTCCTGGTCACTCTCGCCCTCGTAGTCCTCCAAGCTGCTGTTGGTGTCCGCCTCGTAGCCGAACAGGGGCATGCTGCGCTCGCACTCGAGCGAGTCGGAGGACGAGGTGGACAGGCTCATGTCGCTCAGCCTCTGCCGGCCTCCATGGCGCGGGGGCCGGGACTCGGCGGCGGGCGGCGGGCCGCTTGTGCAATCGGCCGGGGCGGCGGCGGGCGGGGCTGCACCTGCGCGGCCAGCTGCGCCCGCGCCCGGCCGCCCGGCGGTCAAGGTCTTCGCGCCGCCCTCCGCCTCGAGAGAAGAAGCCTGCTTCTTCAGACGGGGCGGGGGGACGGGAGTTGGTCTGGTGCCCGGCGGCGCTGCGTTCCCGTGTTTGTCATGGCCCACTGTCCCTGGCCTGGCCGCCTGGGTCTCCGTCCCGCACAGCCCAGGGCTCGTGTGCAGACTATTAATAGCCGGTGGCGGGGGCCGGGGCGGGGGGGACCGAGGCCGCCCGGTGCCATTCGCGTTGGGAGTCCTTGTGCTCGGCCGTTTCAGGCCTCCACTGAGGTCCTGGCTGTGCACTTTCAAGAAAAGGGGATTAATAAAGCACAGGGCCCCGTTGGTCTGGCTGCACTCCAGCTCTGAAGGCGTCCTGGTTTTTATAGAATGCACTCCATTTATAAGGCAGAGCTGACGCAAGGAGGCAGGACAGACGCCGGCCGAGGACAGAGGGCTGTGGGGAGCTGGAGGGTTCGGGGGTTGGGTGTCAGCTGCGGAGCTCCAGAAATCTGAAAGTCATTATCAGTGAACACAAGAATGTAAATATAGCACACTCGGTCATTCCTGCACAAGTTAAAAACACACACGGCATGACAGCCCACACTTTTTTCCCCCTTTTACTGCATTTCCCTTACTGGAAAGGGCAGAAGGGCTGCCAGGGGGCGTCACCTTCAAAGCCCTGGAGAAATGGCTTGGCCCACATACAATTCCAGCCCACACTTCTCACAGGTTAAGTCAGAAGGAAAAAAAGAACTGGAATTGTTACAGTATAAGCTCTACAAAGGCCATGGGGACTCCCTGACTTGTCATACTGTAAAGCAGGGCCACCCTTCCCAGTCGACTTGTCGTGGGGATGTCCCCCCCAGAGTCAGGGGCCAGGCAATGCATGGGGACTTGAAGTTCCCCTTTAAGGGACAGGACCAGCAGCTGAGCCTGGGGAATGTTACACAATCTGCTTGGGGTTTTACACATTCAGCATTAAAACCTCAAGAGAAGGAAAATACTCTTGTGGTCCATCAGCAAAAATCATGACACCAAACGTGAGGTGCAAATGTGAGGTACAGTTTCAATCATGTACTTTAGAGGTCTGCAGCCTGTCCTTCCTAAATCCTACACCCCCCTTGCCCGGCTGTGAATATTGAACCCTGCAGAGAGGCACAGGTTGCTAATAATCCCCGTACTGCCTGGGCCTCCTCTTACAGATGGGTCTCTGTTTTCCATGTAAATGGAGGGAGGTAGTGGTGGTGATAAGTGTTGTTTCTATGATCATTTCCACATGGTATAGGACAGTCTCTTCCCCCAGCAATGACCGTGTTTGCTTTAAATGTCTTTCTTTCCTTTGGGTGCAGAATGGCTGCCCGTGGGAGGACCAAGGAGCGGCTTATACATGGAGCCCTGGCCCTGCCTTGTCTGTGTGGTGACAGCCTGACATTGGGGTCCCTGCCACCTGCTTTGTGAAGTCTTCCCTGCATCCCTCCTCTCCTTCCTACTTCGGTGCTGTCCAACTACTTGAAATACAGCTAGTGCTACTGAGAAACCAAATTTTAACTTCTGTTTAACGGCAATAGATTTAAATTTTAGAACTGCTGCTCATCTCAGTGACTGGAAAACACTTAAATATGTTTGGAATGTGGGCGTGCAAATCTACCTTTTCAACAGTGAATTTAAGAAAATCTAAATATTCGTGTAATTCTGATGAACATTCAGGGCCTGCATTGAGATGTGTTGTAAGTCTAAAATACACACTGGATTTCAGACATAGTGTATGACAAAAAGAATGAAAAATATTTCATTCATACTTAAAAGTTTTTATACTGTTTTACATATTGAAGTTATAATACTTTGAATATATTACATTAAATGGAATTAAGTATAAAAATTAGTTTAAAGTGTATCTTTTTTTTTTTTTAACATGGCTACTACAATATTTCAAATTGCACACATTTATCTATTGGCCAACACAGCAGGTCTTAGAGGGACTATTCCTCTTCCTCTGGGTCCTGCTTAGACTTACGCTGTCACAGCTGTCAGACTTTTTGTACAGCTTCATACACTTACATGTGTATGTCCCCCATGCAAATTATGAACCTTACCAGCAGGGGAATCTTACTAACCTATGAGTCCTTGGTATGGGGCAAGTGCCTGCCACACAGCAGACTCTTCAGAAATATTTGTTGGATGAACCAATAAATGAGCTACAGAATTTCAGAATTGGTCGTCTTTACCCAAAATGCATAATGTGCACATCAATAGTCACAAATTGAATGTATTAATTAGACCTCTTGTGCTTCTGATTAGCAGCCGCCAGAGCAAGCTATTTTCGTCTTCATCCTGGCACAGCACAAGGATTGTCCTCAACACCTTGATCCTTCAGTTTCAGCACTAAGCTGGTCACACTGAGTACTGACCACTAAGCTGGAGCCATGGGGGCAAAGGTCAGCAGAGAGAAGCCTAGAAGCTAGTTGATAATATTGAGTTAACTTCAGGAAGTGTTTTAATCTCTCTCAAAGATGTGCAGAACTTAGTTGTAAGAGAAGGTACAACCTTTCAGCAGGGATATTTCTATACCCTAAGAGTTTTACCATGATTCTCTTTCCCAATCTTTCTACCCAGCTGCCCATCAGAAAGGCCTCTAGCACATGGGGCAATCTTTTTGAAACAATCTAAGTTTCAGAAGAGAATTCAAAGCCGCCGTCAAGCTTCTTTAAGAATTAGGGAGACCTGTGCTTTAAAGCAAGTTCTATCAATTAAGAGAAAAATATGCCGAAATAGGAACCCCTATGTTTTTTATTTTCTGGGTAAAGTATCATAGTTTCATAGGTTCTAGAAATCTTGGCATTTGTGCTTCAAAGTCCCAAACTTTCATTCAAATACTGTGTGGCCTGCTTGTTAACATATTTAAAGAGTGAAGCCCCTAAATCTTAAGAGAATTTCACCTTTCAATCAAGGAGGGAAGTTTTAGTTTTTTACAAAAGTTAAACCCAGTATTCCCCAGGGAAAGAAGAAGTTAAACTAGGTAAGTCATATGTCTTGGTCCACTGGCAACCATGGTCTAGTTGAACTGTGGGGACTTAGGGAGCATTGGCAGGTGGGCAGGAGGAGGATGCAAGGGCCAGCTGCCAGAGCAAGGGTCCATGGTGGCGTGCAGACGTGGCCCAGAACAGCAGCGAGGGAATTGAACAGTAAGAGAGGAAGTGAGACAGATGTTACCCTGGGTGCCGCATTGTCAAATTCCTCAAAGCACAGAAGTGCCGTCCATGCCCAGGTGGCCTTCAAAGATAAAACTCTTGCCCATGCAACGCTCCACACTGCATTTCCCTCTCTGTCAAGCACTGCCTTTCCCCAGCAGGATGCCACAGAAGGGGGAGGTGAACACATTACAGAGGCTTTCAGCAGGACGTCAGCATCTGGGGGACTCAAACTCATTGCATGAGAAAGTGGGGAGATTTGGGGGTTACCCAGGCAAGCTAGTCCCAGGCTCTTTGAGAGCTGGCTGAACATTTGACTTGGACAAAGAATCTTAGGGGGACTGATTCAGGGACCTCAAGGGCCTGAAGACCAGTTTTGCCATGAAGATGGGAATTATATTTGACCACTGGTGTGTTCGCTGTGGCAATCCGACCTCAGCCAGCCCAGCATTGACTCTGCTCCAAGGATTCGTTTTAACAAAGACCCAGGCATAGGGCCTCCACTTACTTAGTCCCAGCTGGGCCAGTTCTTCAAGCTTAGCCTCAGTCTTGGCTGTTGAAATGGCATAAGGCAACTTCAAGGTAAACGGCAGAACATCCCTGATTTTTCAGAAAAAGAAAGAATTAAAATCTCTGTAATTATGTGTCTGGTTTCCATGTTCTGCATTCACTTTCATTCTTGAGAATTTTGGCTTAAGCTGTTGAAAATGTCTTAAGTAGGCACCATACCATACCCAACCAGGACTTACCTTTATTGTATAGGAACTTTGTTAGTGAGGACCAAATTTCCCTGCCCGGTGGCTACAAGGTATGTAGAGTTAATGTCAGGATTGGACTATGGTGGCAGATCTATCATAGGTGTAAAACAATAAAGCCCATTTGAATGCTGGGCTCCACCTCCCCAAGCAGGAACGTGGAATCCTAAACCAGGAGCAGCCCATTGCCTCACACAGCCAGTTGTCAACAAGTATCTGTTCTTTTACTTGTGACGTATTCCAGCTAGAGGCCACACATCCTCCTCTGTGTGCTGAAGTCCAAACTCCCCCTGTGTTTGAAGACAGGGTTTCTCTAGCTTTGGGGTGCATGTGAATCCCTGGGGTCTCCTTGTGATGCACGCCCTGACTCAGGCGGCCTGGGTGGGCTGACGTGGCACCTCTGCTGAGCTCCTGGGTAATGCTGATGTGGCTGCCCCTGGAGCAGGCTTTGAATAGGAAGGTGAGTCTAAGGCACCTTGTGCCAACAGCCCCTGTGCCCAAGCATATGGCACCACGTGCAGGCAGGTGCGGGGGGACAGGCCCAACAGAAAGGAGGCAAGCGGGCTTAGCTCCTGCCACAGCCAGGGCAGAACGTCATCCCAGGCAGGTGCCAGGGTCCGTGACTCGCTTCCTCAGAAAGGGCAAAGGCAGACTTAACAGACACCTGTTCCCATTCTCACATAAGGGCTAGGACTGTGCAGTGAGCCCTGATGAAGTCCTGTGGGGCTAAGCACAAGACCTTCCCCAGACACAGACACAGAGAAGGTGTATTTTGAATGAATACTCAGTGACAATGGTGACTTACTCAAAAGGGAGCTATTTTTTTCAGTGGGGATCTTACAAAGAAAGAATCCTTCCTTTATCAATAACTGTCTGTGACCATTTACAGTGTGGCAGACAAGCTCCAGGGACTGGGGCAAAACAGACGGAAGGCTCTGCCCACCTGGGACTCCACTCCAATGGACAGCAAACATGAGGCAATTTCCAGAGCATACGAGAAGGGGGCACATGACAGGGGTAACGGAAGAAAAGGGAATAAAGATTGTTTAAGGGTGAGGGTGGGCCAGACAGAACCTCATGAGCAGGTGGGGTTTGACTGAAGGTCCAGTGGTGGCCAGGGAGTAAACCATGAGGGGAAGAACCTTCCAGCCAGCACAGCAACATATGCAAAGGGCCTGGGGTGGGCGAGAGGGTCTGGCTTGTGTGAAGAGCAGCAAGGAGGCCTTTATGGCTGGGGTGGAGTTAGGAACAAAACTTGGCGCTTCTGCCTGTGTTTTGTCATCACAAGATGTTCTGAACATTTCCACTGAAGAGAATAACTATGGCAAGCAACCTGCTGTTTACGGTAAGGTTGGGCAACATTCTAGGCTGAAACAGATTAAATCTGGATGACTAGACAATTTGGGAACCCCTGAAGCTGTTGACAACGAATAACAATTTAGTAAAGTCAATGAAAAGAACACAACAAGAATGTGTGGACACTTGCAAGTGTCGCAAAAGCTCCACTGTGCTGCTCGTGTCCAGTCAGGAGGCTGCTTTTTCCTAAAGAGTCAAGCCCAGGTCTCCCGCTTCCGTGAGACCCTTTCACCCTCCCCTGAGGTGAAGCACAACTCCCCTTTGCTTGTTTGCTGTGTCTGTTTGAGAGGAGGCGACTGGAGCTGCGGGAATGACAGGGTTTGTAACAGCTGCAGCCTGACCTGGCGGGGCCAGAAACCCAGATTATAATCTGAAATGAAGATTAATGGGAACCATAACCGTGTAACCCTAAACAGCCTGTAAATATATGTTTGCATGGCTGGACCAACATAATTAAAATCTACTTTCTTTAGACAAGTTGGGGGGGAAAGCCACATGCAACAAAACCAACCTGTGTTTATTTTAAGCTTTTACCTTGCTCAACGCAGTACCTGGATCTTAGACAGCCCATGACTGGTTTAGGTTTTTCTTAATGATATACAACAGAAAGCCACACCTGTCATTTGTCAATGGATGGTTTTAGGCTTTGATCTACCAAAAACTTAGATGTTATACATGAGTCCTCTCCCAGTGTACCGGTCAGGGTGCATCCCAGTGTACACACACAGACACAGAAAGGGGCCCCGATTCTAAAGCCATCATTGTAGATATGTTTCACCCACGAATTTGCATACATGCACAAGCCAGTTTTATCCTCACTTTACTCTGTAAGTAAAGGGGGTGGGGAGTCACATTGTTGAGCAACTACTATAGCATTGCACTCACGCGGGGCCCGAATTCCACCTTGGGGGGAAGTCACCATGCTCTAGTTCTACGGATCAGGAGCTTGTGATGACATAGGCAGGTAAGGTTCCTGGCACAGCCTCACAGAGCTAACGGAAGCAGAGCGCCGGGTTGGAAGTCAAGTATGTCAGACCACAGGGTCTGTGCAGGTGTATGGGTGGTGGGAAAATACGGGCTCTGGCATGGCGGCAGGCCTGGGTTCAAATCCCATACCTGCTACCTACTGATGAATGATTACGGGCAAGTGCCTCCCTCTCTCCCTCTCTCTGATCCTGACTTACAGGGGTGTCATGAGGATTAGACATGATGTATGTACAGTGCCTGGCATGGCACATAGAGGCCCCTACGTGTAGTATGTCCTCTGTTCCCTTGAAAGCAAAGTGAAGTCCAAGGACCAGCAGCTCCGGCTTATCACCTGGGAGCATGTTGGAAACGCAGAATCTCAGGCACCAGCCCAGAACCACACCACTGAATCAGTTCTGCATTTCAGCAAGATCCCAAGTGGTTCCAGTGCACATGGAAATGTGAAAGACAGTCCTTGGTACCGTCCTGGTTATACCAAACCTACCGAGAGCCACCAGGCATTGGTGATGAAGATCCGAAGTCATTATTTGTGTCTCCACTGTGCTTTTCTTTTTCTTTTCTTTTTTGTGTGTGTGTGTGTGTGTGTGTATTTTAGAGAGGGCTAGCTCTATCTCCTGGGCTAGAGTGCAGTGGTGTCATCTTTGCTTCCTGTAGCCTCAGATACCTTGGCTCAAGTGATCCTCCTCCCTCAGCCTCCTGAATACTGGGACTACAGGTGCACACTATTACACCCGGCTAATTTTTCTATTTTTAGGAGAGATGGAGTCTCTCTCTTCCTGGGGCTGGTCTCAAATTCCCGCCTCGAGCGATCCTCCCTCTTGGCCTCCCAAAGTGCTAGGAATACAGGGCCGCACCGGCCTTCACTGTGCTCCTCCCCAAGCCTTCCTGATGTAGCACGCCCTGTGCTCACTGAACGATGGGTTCTCTGGTCCAGCGAATTCTGTGTGAAATACCAGAGCTGATGATCCAATCGCTTCCTGTATTTGAATATGCTTACATTCTAATACTATGCAACCAACTAAAATATTTCACACCTATTTTGGTAAGACTGGGTCACATCAACTACAAACTACCAAGAACACAGATGGTAGGATAAACAGAGAAACAAAAACATTAAGTACTTTTGCATTTTGGAAAAAATAAATGGGAAATTAACCTTGAGCCTCCCTGATTGCAAAATGTGGATGCTGAGATTTTTCCATGAGCACCTTACCCTGGTGTCACGCTGTGTTGCTGATGAGACGTTCATAGACTTTACCTCCGTCCATCATCAGACAGCAGGTGCCCCAGTCTATTATGAGCACTGATGGTATCTATTTTGTGCTGTTGCCAGGTATTGCTTTGTGGGTGTAATGATCATTCTGGACAACAGCACAATTACCAACAAGCAAACTGTGAAGGGTAAACATCAGCCAACTTCACCTCTGCCCAGTGTGCTAGCACTGAGACTTCTCCTCAACATGGCTGGTTCCAGACCAGACCAGGTGTGGTTCCCTAGGATGTGAGTGTGAGTGTGTGAGAGTGTGTGTGAGTGTGAGAGTTGTGTGTGAGTGTGTGTTTGTGTGTGAAAGTATATGAGTCTGAGAGTGTAAGAGTTGTGAGTGTGTGTGAGTGTGACAGAGTGTGTGTGTCAGACAGTGTGTGTGTGAAAGTATGTTAGTGTGAGAGTGTGTGTGACTGTGTGACAGTGTGTGTTTGTGTGTGTGTCTGAGTGTGTGAAAGCATGTGAGTGAGAGCATGTGAGAGTGTGTGACTATGTGAGTGTGAGAGAGTGTGTGAGTTGTGAGTGTGTGACTGTGTGTGACTATGTGAGTGTGAGAGTGTGTGACTGTGTGTGAATGTGAGAGAGTGTGTGAGTTGTGAGTGTGTGACTGTGTGTGAGACTATGTGAGTGTGAGAGTGTGTGTTTGTGTGTGTGTGAGTGTGAAAGTATGTGTGTATGTGTGAGTGTGAGAGTGTGTGACTGTGTGTGAATGTGAGAGTGTGTGTGTGTGAAAGCATGTGAGTGTGAGAGCATGAGAGTGTGTGAGTGTGTGACTGTGTGGACTATGTGAGTGTGTGTATGTGTGTTTGTGTGTGTGTGTCTGAGCGTGTGAAAGTATGTGAGTGTGTGTGTGTGAATGTGAGAGAGTGTGTGTGACTGCATGTGAGTGTGAGAGTGTGAGTACATGGGTATGGGAGTGCATGTGTGAGAGTGTGAGTGTGACTGAGTGTGTGTGCGCGCACGTCTGTGTGAGTGTGTGTGTGTGTGTGTTGGGGGCTGTCCTTCTGCATTAGCCTCCTGGGTTTGGGTAAGACCTTTCCTCACAGGGCCCCGAGGGATCCCGCCCACACCCTGGCAGGCAGGTGCATCCCGTCCAGTGCTCAGGGGCACTAACTCCCTTCTAGGTAATGGCATCCCTTTCTTCCTGCTGGTGAGCTGCCCTGGATCCCCCCTCTGGAAGTGTCTCTCTTTCCTTAGACCCTTCATGGTGTGGCTTTGTCTAGACCAGAGACCTCCCAGGGGTAAGGAGCTTGCCGCTTGCTCCCTGGTAGGCCTAGTCCGCAGGCCCAAGAAACATCTAACTGCATCTTTGAGAAATGACCTAATCCTTACATTAAAATAAAATAAACCAAACCCCAATAAACTCCTTAGGCTGAATGTGTGACAGCTGTGAGATGTGATCTTAGTAAACAACACTAGTGACACACTTCTCAGTCTCTGCTGTACTGGCTGCAATGGAAACAGAAGAAGAAGGACAAAGTGAGCTCGGCCCCATCGGAGGGGTGAGGACTACTTCTGCAGGAGACAAGAGTTTCGATTTTTAATCACTGAGAGAACTGCTATTGCTAGAAAGAAAAAGATTTTTAAAAATTTAAAATTTCAAAAAGAGAAGCCCTTTCACAACCCACACCCTCTTGACACCGTTTAACGTTCTGATTTGGGGCTTAACTTCATGTAGACTAAAACAGTGGCCCTGGTTGTGAAAGTTACGTGACCAGCCAGCTGGCCCGTGGGACAGCAGTGCAAGGTTTATGGGCTGGTTTAAAGAGCTCACCATATTTGTGAAATGAACTCCATCTCTTGAAGAGTTTCCAGAAACATTATCATGAACCTTTAAATGTTAGAGGTGTTCACCATTGGTCCCTTTCTCTGTGTGTGTGTGTACGTTAGTGTGGTGTTCACATGTGTGTGTGTGTTTCCTGCTTGATGGATTCAGCTAAATGGATCCTTGGGAGCAGCTTGAAGAAGTAATCATATTAATGAGAACTGACATCAGGAGTTGCTGGGGTAGTTGTTTCCATCTTAAGCCTGGCATGTGGGCCTTGGTGAGCATTTTATCTAAGCAGTCAATGCCCCCACCCACATCGGATAGGTGGCCAGCCTCCCACATCCCTCAGGGAACGTCAGCCTAGTTCCATCAACGTGCCAAGCAGGTTCCTGAAATTCTAAGGGATGAGGAAGTCTTACCTGCTGATGCAGTAGAAAGCAATGAGCCGGAATAAATCCGCAAAACTGATTCCTGAGCCTTCCAGGGAAAAGGCTGGAACAGAGAGATTTCAGAAAGCAGCTGAGTCTCCCGGCCCATCCAGGACTGTTACACACTACCGTGTGGCTTATCAGAGCCAGCTGTGCCGAGGGTGCTTGTCAGCCAGCAGCCCGCCGTAAACAGCCACTCGGCCTGAATGGTCACTGGTCACTGCTTGACTCACGCCAAGCACATGTTCCAGTGCTTAGTAAACAGATCAGGGCAGACTCCAGTTGCACAAGGGCTGCTTTTTCCCCCTAGTGCAGAACACACAGTTGTGCATGGAGCAAGGGGCCGGTCTGCGTAGAGTGAGAGGCCATCGGCACACGACAGGGCCTGGGGAACACCCGGACCCTCCATGCCTGCGGGTCCCTCAGACCTCCTGGGACATGGACATGCTGAGTCACACTCCTTTTTTACCAAAATAGGGAACCTCTGCTAAAGGCACAGGGCAGGAGGGGTGCAAAGCTGGGAGCATACAAGGAGGTCCCCACCGGCAGCTTTCAGTTGAATTGGGTATGGAAGATCCGAAAGTCAGCTCCTGAGTGTCACTCCCCATCTACCCTACCCCAGTGTCCTAGTGGAGAAGACCCCTCTCCAAGACAGGGTGGCGTGTTGTACCTCTTCCAAAAGGTGGAGCAGAGAGTGATTGGACTTCAAATACTCATGAACTTGCCAAGCATCCTCTGGCCACTTCAGCTGAACTCTTACCCACACTGGTCCTTATCTAAAACATCCCAAATAACCTCAGTTTTAGGAAGATTTCCTCAATCAGCTGCATTTTCTTCCGATTTTTTTTTTCTTTGCGACAGAATTTTACTTTGTCGCCCTCGGTAGAGTGCTATGGCGTCACAGCTCACAGCAACCTCAAACTCTTGGGCTCAAGCAATTCTCTTCCCTCAGGCTCCCAAGTAGCTGGGGATACAGGTGCCCGCCACAATGCCCAGCTATTTTTAGAGACAAGGTCTCGCTCTGGCTCAGGCAATCCCCTCACCTTGGCCTCCCAGGGTGTTAGGATGACAGGTGCGAGCCATGGCGCCCAGCCTTTTCTTCCCTTCTAAACACTCTGTTCCCTAAGTATTTTGCTTGTTTGCTATTTTGTATGATTTTATTTATTTAGTATTTCTCTAGCACCCCCAAACACACCCATACTTCTGTGCACATACATCAAAAACACACGCACATTTGCACAAATCCCACAGTTTATCAGGTTATGTAGGTGGAACTGATGTGGGGCAGGTTCACTTCTCTGAGCCTCAGTTTTCTCATCTGTAAAGTGGACTATGCATTACTAGCGCTCTCCTTCTTTCCTAGGGTGGTAGGGGTGGGAACTGAAATTTTAGAAAATGAAATAATTCATACAAAAGCACTATATACAAACATGAGGTGGTGTCCAGAAGTTACGACAAATATCCACTTTTTTTTTTTTTTTTAAGAAGAAGAGCCAAGGTCTTGCTCTGTTGCCCAGGTTTGAGTGCAGGGGTGTCATCATAGCTCACTGTAACCTCAAACTCCTGGGCTCAAGTAATCCTCAACCTCAGCCTCTTGAGTAGCTGAGACTACAGGCAATGTACCACCACGACCAGGTAATTTATTCAGTTTTTGCAGAAACAAGGTCTTGCTATGTTGTCCTTGCCTGTCTCAAACTCTTGGCTACAAGCATTTCTCCTACCTCGGCCTCTCAAAATGCTGAGATTATAGGCATGAACCAGAGCAACCAGCCTTTGCATGGCTTTTACAGAAAGTCTTTGTTCCATCCCAGTTTGTAGAGAAGACAGGCCCTGGCCAGAAAGGGGCTAGTAGAGTGGGACCCAGGCCTGTGGTAACCAATTCTGATCACCACTTTCAACAACTTAAACCACAGGAACCTGGGTGAACAACAAGGAAGCTTTCACAGACATTGCCTGTGCTTGTACAAGAGGGAAAGAAGTGGCTTCCACCAATACACAGGTGAACTTTGGATGTTAGGGAGGATTTAAAAGCCAGTTAGAACAGTGGCCTCTTGGTTACAGATGTTCAAAAGCCAACTCTGAATCAAGTAATTCGCTTAATACAAATCCATTCCTTACTCACTTAATATAAATTCATAACCTTCAAAACAGTGGGTTTGTGGCTCAGTGCCTGTAGCTCAAGTGGCTAAGGCGCCAACTACATACACCAGTGCTGGCTGGTTCAAATCCAGCCTGGGCCTGCCAAACAACAATGACGACTATAACCAAAAAGTAGCTTAGCATTGTGGCGGGTGCCTGTAGTCCCAGCTACTTGGGAGGCTGAGGCAAGAGAATCCCTTAAGCCCAGGAATTAGAGGTTGCTGTGAGCTGTGATGCTACGGAACTCTACCCAGGGTGACAGCTTGAGGCTCTGCCTCAAAAAAAAAAAAAAGAAAACAGTGGGTTTGAAATGTGCCTCTGATCACCTTTTGATGTATTTGCAGTATTTGCCAGGTTGCACCCAATGGTGCCCCTTTCAGGTGCACGTATTTTGCCAGGTTGCACCCAATCGTGCCCCTTCTATGACCTTGTGAGACCCAGACTCACAGCTGAGCTGGAGGCAGATCCCATTCAGGCTGGTGGTTTGCTTCTACCGGAAGTGTCTCCTCCTCAGACCAAGTTAAAAGTCATCTGGCTCAGCAAGACTGCGCCCTCCAGGCTGTGTATAATCTCATCTCTGCCCTTCTATGGATCTCCACATCTTTAGTTTCTTTTATTATTTTTTAACTTTTATTTATTTTTTTAAATTTCAAATTAACATGAGGGCACAAGCCATTAGAAGTCAAGAGTTGTAGCTGTGTCCTGCACCCAGGGAATGTGCCATATATCCACGCCTTGTACCCACGGTGGGAACCTACTGAACTCCTTTTGAATTTAATTGGAAATTTTCTCTCGTGCGGATCTATGATTGTTAATCTCCTAGTTTCGAATTGTCACTGAGTGCATGTGATGCTTTGGTTTTCTTTAAATGCAGGAACTAAGGTGATTATGGGAAAATGGAGAAGCAAGTGAGAATTCTGCCTCAGCGGTGTCCCCTACTTTCCTCTCCTGGCTGTCACCCCCACCTCTCTACCCGAGACTCCAGCGAAGCTTCTTTCCCCTTGGTGTGCCGGTCCATCTTCTGATCCTTTCAGAGAGGCTGGCAGAACATCAGAACTGTGTGTTCCCTTTTTCATTTAAAACTTGGCCTCCAACACTTCAGATTTCCAATGACTAAAAAGTGGACTGCAACCACAGAATGGCAGAAAGGAAACCAACGCCCTGAGCATCACCCTCCCTGGACTGCGCCTCTGATTGGCTGGATTTCATAGCACCACCCTCCCTGGACTGTGCCTCTGGTTGGCTGGATTTCATAGCACCACCCTCCCTGAATTTTGCCTGTGATTGGCTGGATTTCATAGCACCACCCTGCCTGACTGCACCTCTGATTGGCTGGATTTCATAGAAGACTGAAATCTGAAGGGAACAAGTCTGTGCAAGGATGATTTTGTTCACAAAGATGTGCAGGTACAAGCTTTAGATCCTGGTGGGCATGCTCCCTAAAGACTTCCCTACAGCTTAGTCATCACCAAACCTGGGAGCCAAATCCATGCTGTGCTCAACTGGGAAGAGGGTGTAGAACCAATCTCTTAGGCCCCTACCATATACCAAGCATGTTGAATTGACCTGTTAGCTCAGAGGTTAACATCCACTCCATTATACAGAGGAGAAAACTGAGGCTCCTGGAGAGGTCACCTGTCTCGTCATTCAGTGCTAGGACGCAGACCCTTATATGTCCGTCCCAAAGCCCAGGCTCCTTCCACTTCCACTCCCAAGAGCCCCGAGGCCCTGGCTTTACCCAGGAGCTAACCATCCCATGGCCACTTACTGTATGCACTTTCCTTTATGGCAAATTCCTTGAGTGAGGTTCCAAATTCTTGGGGCAGGCGAAGGGAAAGGACTTTCTTCTGCATTTTGGTGGATTTGTGAACCAGGAAGAGCTAGTGGAGGAAAAAGAAATTTAAGGTGAGGAAATGTCTAGGAGGTTGGAACCTGAACACATGCTTCCCTTCATACCCTCTTCCTAGTTGAAGTGCAGGGCGAAGTATAGGAGACTCTACTGCCAGAGAAAGGGGTGATCAGAGAGCATGCTGCAGACACCTGGCTTTGATAACTGGCTTCAAGAGAATCCTGCTTTCCCGTTGACAGAACCTTCTCCCCAAGGCTAAGAACTCCTCCAGTCAGCATCAGCATTTTCAGTTTTACTGTTGAATTACATATTCTCCAGCCCCTGTCTATCTGGGCATCTCAGCAGATGAAACCTGAGTTCCAAATACAGGTAACATGGCTGAACCACAGGTAGTGACAAGGGAGCTTATTGGCCAGTTTGGATCAAAGATGTATTTAGAATAGGAATTTGAATTTGATGCCAGTAGTGAAAAAGCAGGAGTTGTTTTGGTTTCCACATTAAAATCTGAATTTCTGGGCGCACCTGTGGCTCATTGAGTAGGGCGCCGGCCCCGTATACCAAAGATGGCAGGTTCAAACCCAGCCTCGGCCGAACTGCAAAAAACAGAGAAATAGCTGGGCATTGTGGCAGGAGCCTGTAGTCCCAGCTACTCGGGAGGCTAAGCCCAGGAGTTGGAGGTTGCTGTGAGCTGTGTGATGCCATGGCACTCTACCGAGGGCAATAATGTGAGACTCTTGTCTCTACAAAAAAAAAAAAAAAAAAAAAAGATCTGAATTTCTAGCTTCTCTTAGAAAAAGATGATATAGCGAGACAGGCTTGGTGGCAGCAGTTGGCTGGAACTGCAAACTGGCTGCTCCATTTGGGAAGTGGGTGGATGTGTTCTGAGGGTCACCCCAGACAGTGCTGACCATTTACTTCTGAATCGATGTTCCACCAGTTCCCTCCAGACCTGAATGCTGTCTTCAGACATGTGTGTTAAACAATCATATTTCCTAGTGCTGCTGATCTCAGGACACCATTCTGGCCCCGGCTGCGGCCGACGCCAGTCTGCCGTGTGTCACTGTGCAGGCCACGCACTGCACAACTGTGGGAGGCACTTCCAGCTGCAAACTGAACGGCATTCCCTGGAGTGTGCAGGGTGGCTGAGGCCTGGATCCCTTCTGGGGCACAGGGCCACTCTCCATGGACCCTAACCTGTTCCCTTTCTCAAGCTACTTCTCTTTCGTCTACACGTGGACACCCACCCTGCACCCTTCTGGTCCCCTCCCTTTCTACACAATTTTCCCGTCTAATCGTCACTCTTCTCCTATGTCCAGTTAATAGCTCCTAAGATAACTTGTTTGAGGTATGAGGGGCACGTGTAGGAGTGGGGTGCCTTGTGAGGACTGAGACAGGAAGACCTTTAAGATCATCCACTAGCAGAGCTGGGGCTCAGTGTCTCCAGGACACCCTAAAATGGAAGCAGGTGTTTCTTAAATAGCCTCCTGGTGGGTAAGAGGCCATAGCACTGCTGGCTGGTGGAGAGGAACCGTTCCGTTCCTCTATCTTGCAGGCAGGGATCTAGCTGAGCCTGGGGCTTGAGGTAAGTCTCCTGTGGGCCTTATTTCCTGGAGGACTGCAGCTTTTCATCACGTTGGGCAAGGCCTGGCCTGCAGACCCAATTCATGCAGCCTCCTGTTTTTGTAAGAAAAGTTGTATTGAAACATAGCCACGCCTTCTGTGCTGTTTACATGGTGCCCATGGCTGCTGTGGCACGGTGAAGGCAGAGTAGAGCGGACGTGACTTAGACTACACGACCTGCAAAGGTGGAAATATTGACACTCTGGCCCTTTGCAGAAACTGACGTCCCCTGTCTTAGGTGGTAGATTAATGAAGGATGGGCACCCCATAGGGCAGCGGTTCTCAACCTGTGGGTCGCGACCTCTTTGTAACAATGAAGATACATCCTGCTTATCAGATATTTACATTACGATTCATAACAGTAGCAGAATTACAGTTATGAAGTAGCAACGAAAATAATTTCATGGTTGGGGGTCACCACAACATGAGGAACGGTATTAAAGGGTCGCGGCATTAGGAAGGTTGAGAATCACTGCCACAGGGCAAAGTCCAAGTCCTCCTCTTTCACACGCTGTCAGCCCACGGCCCTCCCTCTCTAGTCTCTTGTGTCTCCTGTCCTGGCCCAGTCCCAGCCTGGTGGGCTCCTCAGCAGGCCTGTCCAGGGGGGCAGGAGGAGAGCGCAGGCTGCCTGGCTTGTTTCCCCAGCATGTCTTGGCAGGAGTGGACACGCCCTGTCTGCCCTGGGCAGCTGGCAGAGAGGGGACCCAGAACCCAGCCATGTGAACTTCTCCCTTTGCAGTTTTTTGCAGAAATGCACAGACAGACATGTCAGCTGGCAGAAAGTGAGACGTCCTCATCACAGCGACAATACCACAGGCCACAGCTCACGTGCTGGCCAAGGAGTGCTCTGCAGAGGTGACCGAGCGTGGCACCACGGCACCTCGTCCCCCGGCACTCGTCCCTACCCAGGTCTTAGTTCCGCCTGTTACTGTCAAACAAGAAATAATGGGCGGTGCCTGTGGCTCAGTGAGTAGGGCACCAGCCCCATATACCAAGGGTGGCAGGTTCAAACCCGGCCCTGGCCGAATTGCAACAAAAAAATAGCTGGGCGTTGTGGCAGGTGCCTGTAGTCCCAGTTACTCGGGAGGCTGAGACAAGAGAATTGCCTAAGCCCAGGAGCTGGAGGTTGCTGTGAGCCATGAAGCAATGGCACTCTACCAAGGGCGACAAAATGAGACTTTGTCTCTAAAAAAAAAAACAAAAAAAAAAGAAAACAAGAAATAATGAAGACTCGCTTACGTGTGAAAAAAAAAACAAAGTTGGACAGACAGGTTCTGGCTGCTAGGAAATTGTTACGACATAGCTCAGCCAGCTACCGATGACATTTTCTCCTTGCCTCTCTTTCCTTTTCTGAGTTTCTATCTTGTGTCACGCGTTCTATCTTATGTAATCTGTGATGTTTTGCATTTCCCTTTTGTCTAGCAGTGGACATTATACGCAAGTGCTGTCCAGGAGAGCTTTCTGCAACAATGGAAATGGTCCCCACTCTGCCGTCCAGTGTGGTGGCCACCCGTGGCTGGTGAGTACTTAAAATGCACTAGGGCAAACGAGGAACTGAACTTCTGATTTTATTTACTTTAGTTCATGAAAATCTAAAGAGCCAGATGGGGCAAGAAGCTACCACATTGGACAGCACAGGACATACTGATCACTAAATAGCATTTTTCTCGGGAACTTCTGTAAGTCATGGAGTGGTCTCAGGGAGACAGGAAATAGCTGAAGAAACCAAATCGGATTTTGAGCCATGTGGAAAGCCACTGACTGAGAAAGCCCAAGAAAAAGAGGATTACGTCAGCGGCTGGACAGACAAGCCTGAGGACGCAGACGTCCAGAAGGCCGGGTCCCAAACTGCACGGCAGGGTTCCCGGGCTCAGAAGGGCAGGGAAGCAGCAGCTGCCACTGCAGACCCAGAACCAGGTTCATCCTCAGTGCCAGGCCCGAGAGGTCGGGCCCAGGTCCCTGCCAGTGGCTGCCACTCATTACCTGACGCCGGTTACCCCGCCCAGTCCTGTCCCCCCAGGCCCCCATGCTACCCAGGCAGATGAGGACAGAAAGACCATCGTGAGGGCTCCGTTCCTGGGAGCTGGCTCCATAGTT
Source organism: Perodicticus potto (assembly GCA_963574655.1). Lineage (NCBI taxonomy): Eukaryota > Metazoa > Chordata > Mammalia > Primates > Lorisidae > Perodicticus > Perodicticus potto. Next base: position 5,839 of record CAUYRH010067324.1, on the reverse strand, counting down.
TCCAGAATTTCCCTGCCTTGTAACCCAGCTACACACTGGGAACTGGGCCCTGCAAGCTGGAAAGAATTTTCCGAAAATAACTTCAAGTATTTTTCTGTAAGGCAGCAGCGGCCCTGGCTGCCTCAACCTGTTTCCAGAGGCTCTGAGTCTTACCCCCGGAGGCTGGGGCTGCAGGACCTCCGCCGCCTCCTCCTCGCTCAGACCCAGCTGCAGCCAGACAGGGTGGGTGTGGAGGAGCCGGTCCAGGACGCTGAGCCTGTTGGAGAGGCTATCGTAGCCAGAGTCCCGGGGACAGAGCTTCACGTCCTCTTCCTCAGAACAGCCGCTGTCGTGTCTGACCATGCTAGGAGACAGAGGACAATGGGAAGAGTCAGGTGCCTGCAGCACATTCCCCTTATGAGGAGACCACCTTGCAAACTCCCAGGCCAGGCCTATCACAGCACGTGCACCGTTCTGTAGCCCCACGCTGCTCGGCCTCCCCTCCGGACTGGGAGCTTTCTGAGGGCGGACACCATGTTGTGTTTTTCACTCTATATTTCTAACATTACTTGACAAATCTGACCTTCTGTTCCTAACACCATTTTCAAGATGGTCCGACGTATCCTAAATACTGTTTAGTTCAGACTCTGTCGTCTGGCATAAAACATTTCTAACTTTGAGAAGAGAACCCTGAATGCTAAACTCCATGTACAGTAACTGTGAGTTCTAAGGCTCTAGAGTGCACGTCATAAGCATGAACGTGGCTCTGATCCTCAGGCAAAAGCAAAGCACACACCCTCATTCTGTACTTTGTACCTTCTTTGTATTAGTAAGAAGGCAAAGCTGAGCATTCCTGCTATTAACATTAGTTATAAGGAAAGCTCAAGGCGGAGTGGTGCTGTGCTACTGTGAAATCATATCGGCGTTATTCATCACCGTCCTGGGTGAATAAAATGTGGCTACCCTTAGGGTGGAATATTACTCAGCTGTAGGAAGGAGCACAGCTCTGACCCGCCACCGTGTGCAAAGCCGGGGAAAACAGCACGCTCAGAGAAGGAGGCCGGGCACGCAGACTGTACATGGCGTGATTTCGTTTACATGAAATGTGCAGAATAGACAAGTCCACAGAAACAGAAAGTGGGTCACTGGTTACCAGAGAATAGGAGTGATCTCAGATAGGTACCAGGCTTTTTTGGGGGTGCCGGGAATGTTACGGTATCAGACAGAGATGATCACACAACTTTATGAATATACCTAAAAACCTCCTGTACTTGAAAAGGCTGAACTTCATGGCATGTGAGTTCCATCCTAATAAATAAGCCAAACTGACCTCTTCTAGTGTCAACACTGAGTCTGGTAGTGAGTGTTAACCCCCCAACTTACAAACGAGAAGACTGAGGCCCAAGAAGCGATTGGGCTGCCACAAGACGGCAGAGCTGGAAATCAGTGTTCTGCGGTTCATCCACCTTTGTGGGTAGCAAGTCAGATCAGAACAGGGGATAGTTTGCATCTAGGTGGTGGCTACTGTAGGCCAATACATTCTCTTATTATTATTGACATTATTGTTTTTGAGGCAGTGTCTCAAGCTGTTGCCCCAGCTAGAGTGGAGTGGTGTCACCGTAGCTCGCTGAAACCTCAAACTCTGGGCTCAAAGCTCTTCCTGCCTCAGCCTCTCAGAGTGCAGAGGTTCAGTCCTGTTAAGTATTGTTCTCAGGGTCAGGTCAGGTCAGAAGGAGAGGGGGGACGTTCCCACCCAAGGGTGCTAAGTTCTGGGTTGCTTTCCCTCCACCAATCAGAACAGACACCCTCAAGGAGCAAGTCACAGCTACAGAGCAGGTCCTGGGGCAGCAGGGCGGTGGGGGAGGCATCAGACCTGACCTCTTATGTAGTTTGTGGTACACAGGGCCTTTGAACCTCCAAACTCAAATAAACCCAAGAGTGTGGCTTTAGATAAAGTCTTCAGCACTGGGATGGATGGGAGAAGCCAACCAGAAGGTGAGGGTGGGGAAATTTTAAAAAGGAAGAGTGCTATTTCCATGTGGACAGTTGCACTCTTAAGAGATGGGATTGAATACAGAAGAAGCTGATGATTCTTGGGTGTGCACACTATAGCAATACGCGTGGTGACAGCAGGGGGGCTGGCCAGAGACGCTGAGCTGTGCTAACTGTTCCTCCTCACATTCCTGACTTTCCTCAGGTCTACAGAATTCTCATTCTTCTGCTCAAAGTTCAACTTTGATTTCCTCTCCAGTATGTGAAAGTTTTCCTTTGCTTCTGCTATAGGTTTTAGGTAGGAGTTTCTGTGCCAGAAAAGAACAGTTTTTCCTTCTGCAAATGCCATTCCAGGGCCTCTGGGTATTTGCAAGTGAATATTTGCAGTTAGAACACACTCTTCAAAGGAAACTGGTGCTAAAATTCCTTTCGCATAAGGAAAGGGAGCCAGCTTTAGGCCAGCAATTCCCAGCCCTGGCTGCCTGTAAAATCACCAGGGGAGCTTACAAAAATCTCAATAGCCTGACTGCACCCCAGATCAAATAAATGAGACACTTTGGAGTGAAATACGGGAACCTGAAAGTTTTTTAAGTCCCCAGAGAGATCTCCAGGCAAGGTCAAGTTTATGGCCACTGCTCTGGATCAGCACCTGAACCCCCAGGGTTTGTTAAGCCACAGATTCCTGGTTGTAGCCTCAGAGACTTTGATTCTGCAGTCTGGCGTGATCCAGAGATGCCACATTTCTTACAAGCTCTGGTGACGTTGTTACTGCCAGTCACACCTTGAGGAGTGGGGAGCCGCTTGCATGAAGTCTAAGAGCAAAACGCACCCACTGGCTCAGATCCAGTTAGGTGTGTTGTTTTGTCAGGAGGCTGGGGGAGGGAAATGGGTTGCAGGACACTGAACCAATTCTTGAAGCCTAAATAGAGAAACATTTCATCCTTCCTATCTCAGTCAGGTTGGCCATGTTCTGCCAAGACCGAATTTGACAGTGTCTACCAGGACAACTGTGATGCTCCTGTGTACCGAGCGTAAACCGCGGACACCTCTGCCTTCCCTAGAAGGGCACGTCCTGTCACTGCTCAGGTGTTTCCCAAGCTAAAAAGCTTTTGTTCTGTCAAGTAATCTCAACTCAAAAAGCCAGGGCCCAGTCAGCAAGGCGGTGAATAAGATTCACGGGGCCTTATAAAGGAGCAACCCTAAATTGGACCTTGTCTTTGCAGATGACTAAGCTAATGCTTTGATTCAGCCAGTCATTTGAGGTGTATAGGGTATAATTACAGGACAAGTTGGCTTTTATCAGCCACAACCTTCAGGGAAGAACTAACAAATGAGACGCCGAACAGGTAGTGGATGCTGGTGCCCACCTAGACCCCCAGCTGGAACGGCCGCTGTGAGTGTCGGCTGCTGAGAGCTCACAGCTGCCCCTTCCAGAAGGGAGAAGGGAAGTTGTGCCCTCTCCCTGGGAGCAGACCCCCTGCTCCCGACACACTCCTAGGCGGGTCTAGGAGTGGCCTTCTTGCCAAGGTGGACGAGCCCTGGGGTGTTATTCATGCTGAATAACATGGGTCTTTGCCTAGCTTCCTCCCAGTTCCACCCTCCTCCCTCACTGCTTTGCAGGCAACTCTAAAGATCCTCCCTCAATGAATCACTTGCACAAGAATCCCCAAATCAGGCTTTGCTTCTAGGGAACTTGACCTAGCACAAAACCCAACACAGACGAGATCAATAGAAACTAGTGATTTCAAATCAGATGTCTGCAAGCAAATAGGAGGGAAGGCAGAGAATGAATGGCTTATACGAGGTAAATCATTGTGATACGATCCAGGCCACTCTAATAAAGACCTGGTCATGATGGGTCACAACCGGGTCCAGCCTCAGGTCATCATGGGTCACGACTGGGTCCAGCCTCAGGGTGGGAAGCATGCTGAGTCCCTCTCCTGCCCAGCCAGGCATGTGGTACCTTGGTCAGGGAGGTCCCTTTAGGAGCCTTGCTTTCTTGACCTGAAAATGGTTAATAATAATACCTCTACCACTAGGGAGTAATCGATGCAGGCAAACACTGAGAATAGCTGCTAGGGCTGGGAGTGGTGGTTCACGTCTGTAATCCTAGCACTCTGGGAGGCTGAGGTGGGAGGATTGCTTAAGCTAGGGAGTTCAAGACCAGCCTAAGCAAGAGTGAGACCTATCTCTACCAAAAACAGAAAAATTAGCCAGGTGTTGTGGCAGGAGCCTGTAGTCCCAGCTACTCAGGGGACTAAGGCAACAGGATCTCTTGAGCATAGGAGTTTGAGGCTAGTCTGAGGCCACAGCACTCTAGTCTGAGCAACAGAGAGAGACTCTCTCAAAAAAGAGAGTGGGAAAGTGGATATTCACAGTCATAGAATGTTACCCCACAGAGCACTTAATGACTTACAAAAATGAAGAGACACCCTGACAATCAGAGAACCTGGAAGAGGCCCTGTTGGCCAAGTGATGCGCCTTAACTCTCTAAGAACAAGAGACCTGACTCTGGGCACCATGAGGACGAGGCTCGAGAGGGACGCCACCTCACCCTCAGAGTCTCTCCTGCCCCCTGATCTGCACAGAAGAAAACAATCAAATAGACCCAAATTAAGACACTTTCTGCACAACTAATAGCCTCAACATGTCAATATCATAAAAACTTCTTTTAAAAGGCTGTAGAATTATCATTGATTCAAGAATAGTAAAGAGAAATGATGACTACATTGAGAGCATGGACTTGCTCTTACATAGCATCAGAATAAAAAGAACTGTAAAGGACAATTGAAGATATCTGATTAAGGGGAGACAATATTGTATTAATGTTTAATTTCCTGAAGGAGATAATTTTATTATTCTTCTGTAGGAAAATGCTCTTATTCTTAGAAGATGCTAACGGAAGAATATAGGGGAAAAGGGTGGAAATGTTTGAAAGTGTCAAATGCTTGGCCCCAAACAGTAAGAAAAAATAGAGATAAAGCAAATGTAAAAAAAAGTAAGTGAACTCTTGCAACTTTTCCATAATGTTTGAAATTTCTCAAAATAATAGGTTGGAAAAAAGTAATAATGTCTACCATATCACTGGACTTTTATGACTATAAAGTTCATTGATTTATTCAACTGTTATTGATGTCTACACGATTAGGCCCATTATCATGGCGAGACACAGATTCAGTGAGACCTACAAGCAAAAATACTGAGCAAACCATAGAAGGCCCCACGTGTGTAAGGTGCCTCTAGGGGCAAAGAGCAAACTCTCTCCAGAAAACTCACATCCTACACCTGTCCCCATTTCACCCAAAGCCGTAGCAAATGGCTGGATATTCCATCCCCTCCAATGCTACTCTCTAATCATAATTGCTTTAAGGCTCTTTGGAGTGTGAGGTGAAGGGGGCCTTTCCACTGTCTAGATTCCCTTGATTCCTAGGGCCAGGCATTAGCAGCCCAAGGGGATGGAAAACCAAATGATTGCAGGAAGCTCATTCTGAATGGGACTCTGTTCTAATAAAATTGACAGAATCAGAGAAACCAGGACATGCAGCAGAGCTTCCCAGTGATGGATGTGCTTCCTTGCTATTGTCTAGAATTCCAGAAGCCAGTACAGGCCACCAATGAAGCTAGACCAGAGTCTAGAAACACAAGTGCGTTCAGTTCCCTCTCCTAAGCTCTATCCCAAACAATATCTATCAAGTACTCTATCCCAAACAATATCTATCAAGTCCTTTTGCCCAGGGTAGAGTGCCTTCGCGTCACAGCTCACAGCAACCTCAAACTCCTGGGCTCAAGTGATTCTCTTGCCTCAGCCTCCTGAAAAGCTGGGACTACAGGTACTAGCCAGTTTTTCCATATTTAGTAGAAACAGGGT
>CAUYRH010067323.1:0-18257 GCA_963574655.1 Perodicticus potto | reverse complement strand
GAACACTTCTACATTGCTAGTGGGAATGCAAACTAATACGTTCTTTTTGGACAGACTTCTCTCTTTTGCCTTTAAAAGTTTCCCCTTACCCCAGCCTCTCTGGATGTGCCTATGATTTGTCATAGCATGCATATCCCAGGCTATAATCCCCTGTTTATTCTTAAAATAATTTAACAGAGAGAGTCACTGTCTCTGTTGTTATTTTAGATTGACACACATGAGTAAACAGAATATCAATCATACAAAAATGCTAAGTTCTACAAAAATGAAAGATGAAATATTTCCCAAATTATTCTCTGAGGCCAGCATTGCCCCAGTACCAAAATGAGATAAAGCTATAAATAATACTATTACCAATATTTTTCATGAAGATTGATGCAAAATTCTTAGGAGGATTTTATAAAATCAAGTCTAACAACATACTAAAAGGAATATATTCCAGGAATGAAAGGTAGGTTTAATACCTGACCACCTCAAAACATGAAATGAAGGCACCTCATAAATTTTTATTAGGCATATATATATTACTAATAGCTGTAAATACCTGTTCCTTATGAATAAATACCTAATAAACACTCTCAGAAAATTAGGAATAGAGGAAATTTTCCCAACCTGAAAGGGCAGCTACAAAAAATATATAACTAACATCACACTTAATAGTAAAAGACTAAATGTTTTCCTCCTAAGGCCAGGAACAAGGCACAGATGTCTACTCTCATGATTTTATTCAATATCATACTACATTTTCTAGTCATTGCAATAGGCAAGAAAAAACAATATGGTGTACGATTGGAAAGGAAGAAATAAACGTCCCTGATGAACAGCATAGTTATCTATCAAGAAAACCAACAAAATCTACAAAAGTACTACTAAAATACAGGTAAGTTTAGAGAAATTGCAGAATTAAAGACCAATCTACAGAAATCTGTCATTTTTCTATGTGATAGCAATGTACAATTGAACAACTAAAATCAAAAGTACAAATTACAATAGCATCAAAAATACCTGAGAATACATCTGACAAAAGTGGTGTGCGACCTGTACACTGAGAATTACAATATATTGCTGGAAGAAATTAAGGAAGGCATAAATTAAGAGACATATCACATTCATGAATCGGAAGATTCATTTTTACTAACGTGTCAACTATGTCCAAATTGATGTATACTTTCAATGCAATCGGAATCACAATCCCAGCAGGCATTTTTAGAGAAATTGAGAAGCTGATTCTACAGTGCATATAGAAATAAAATGGACCTAACAAGCTAAAATGACTTAAAAACTGGAGTGAAGTTCAAGGACTTACATTATCTTTTAACATTTATCCTAAAGCTACAGTCATCCAAATTAGGCACTATTGGAATAGAGATTAGCAAATACATCAAATGGAATCAAATGGAACAAATTAGAGAATATAAAAAAAAATAGATCAACATATGGGTGGACAACTGACATTTGACAAAATTACAAAGGTACTTTATGGGAGAGAAAAGACTATTTTCAACAAATGGTGCATGATCACACCTGTAATCCTAGCACTCTGGGAGGCCAAGGTGGGTAGATAGCCTGAGCTCACAGGTTTAAGAACAGCCTGAGCCAGAGCGAAACCCAGTCTCTAAAAACTAGCCAGGCATTGTGGTGGGCACATCTAGTCTCCACTACTTGGGAGGCTGAGGCAAGAGAATCACTTAAACCCAGAAGTTTGAGGTTGCTGTGATCTAAGATGCCCCAGCATTCTACCAAGGGTGACAAAGTGAGACTCTGTCTCAAAAAAAAAAAAAAAATGGTGCTTGAATAATTGGACATTGATGTACAAAAGTAAAATAACTTTAATCTATGCTTCCCACTAGGTATAAAAATTAACTGAAAAGGGATCATAGACCTAAATCTAAAATCTAAAACTCTAAAACTTCTTGAGAAAAAGCAGACAATCTTTGTGACCTTAGATTGTGAAGATGTATTAGGCAGAACAAGAGGAGCACAATCCACAAAAGAAAAAATAGATAAATTGGACTTCATCAAAATTAAGAATATCTCCTCTTTGGAGGGCACTGTTAAGAGCATGGAAGTCACGGACTGGGATAACATTTTTGGAAATTACATATCTGATAAGGACCTTGTGTCCAGAATACATAAAGAACCCTCAAAATGCAGTATCATAACAAACAACTCAATTACAAAATTTGGCAGAAGATTTGAACAGACATTTCACCAAAAAGACATACAGATGACAAAGATGGCAAACACTGGAAAAGATCAGTGCTCAACTTCATCAGTCATTAGGAAATTAAATTAAGGCTTGGCGCCTGTGGCTCAATGGGCTAAGGCACCAGCCACGTACACCTGAGCTGACGGGTTCGAATCTAGCCCGAGCCTGCCAAACAAAAATGACAGAAGCAACCAAAAAATGGCCGGGCATTGTGGTGGGCGCCTGTAGTCCCAGCTGCTTGGGAGGCAGAGGCAAGAGACTCGCTTGACCCTAGGAATTGGAGGTTGCTGTGAGCTGTGATGCCACAGCACTTTATTCAGGGTGACAGCTTGAGGCTCTGTCTCAAAAAAAAAGGAAATTAAATTAAATTGAAATAACAAAACCATAATGAGATACCTCCATATACCTTTTGGAGTATCTAAGATTAAAAGAGAATAACTTTACAAAGTATTGAAAAGGATTTGGAGTAACTGGAACTGTCATGCATCACAAGTGGAAATATGATGTGGAATTTTGGAAAACTATTTGGCAGTTTATTGAAAAGTAAATCATAATTTTATCATATGACCTAACCCCAAGAAAAATGCCTACAAAGAGACTTCTCCACACATATTCAGGATACCTTTATTTGTGATAACCAAACAGTGAAAAAAAAATTCAAATGTCTACCAACAGATGAATAAATGAATGAAGTGTCTTATGACATTAGTAAAATAGCACTCAACAATAAAGCTGAATGAACTAATTACACGTACAACAAAACATATGGATCTGAAAATTAATATGCTAATAGAAAACAGCCAAAGTAGAGAAACAGTAAATACTCTATGAGTCCATTTATAGATAAAATTCTATAATATGCAAACTAAAGTTTAGTAATTCTATAATATGCAAACTAACCTATAGTTTACATATTATCTAAAATATGATAAAATTCCATTTATAGATAAAATTCTATAACATGCAAACTAACCTATAGATAATATGCAAACTACAGGCTATATGCAAGTAGCCTATAGTTTGCATATTATAGAATCAGAACAATTATTGCCTTAGAAAGGGAGAGACACGGGTGAGGTTGAGAGGAGATGACAAGAAAGCTTTCAAATGTAATAAATATATTCATTATCTTGTAATGATTTCAATGGTGTTTGCTTATTTCAAATTCATCAAATATAAATTTTAATGTTTATCTTGTCAATTTTATTTTATGCCCATTTGTTTATGTCAATTATTCTCAATATGTCTATTCCTAAAAAAGTAGAACTTATCTGTGTTGTGTGTTCCCAATGTCCAAGATAGGAGAAAAAAGAACTCTATTTTATTACATATTAATATCTCTGGATATTATTTATAAAGAAGAATTTTTCTACATTACACACATAGTACATAAATCACAACATTTCATACCATGGTAGTCCCACAGGCAGACCCAATGTGAGTCAAAGACTGTGATTCTAGTTCTGACTCTGCTGTTTTTGCAGAGTCTGCCTAGTTTTTGCATTCCTGAAATGAAGGCATTGGATTAGATAAAAGGGCCACATACTGTGTTGTGCTCAGAGTGTGGAGACAGTGAGGGTGGTAAGAGCAACCAAGCTGACAAGGATATAGAACCCTTCTGACTCCCCCCACCAGAGTGGCTCTGCTGCTATCATCTCTATCTTGTAACTTTGTTTGTAAGACTTATTTTAAAGTAACAGTTTTCATGGGAATCAACACAAAATTTGCAACTACTGGAGTAGAGGACCTCTAAAATCTCAGATGTTAGCCAGACTTGGTGGCTCGCACCTATAATCCTAGCACTCTGGAGGCCAAGGCGGGAGGATAATTGAGGTCAGGAGTTCAACATGAGCCTGAGCAAGGGTGAGATCCTGTCTCTAGCAAAAATAAAATAATTCAGGCCAGGGTTAGTGGCTCATCCCTGTAATACTTGCACTCTGCTAGGCCGAGGCGGGTGGATCACCTCAGCTCAGGAGTCAGAGATCATCCTGAACAAGAGTGAGACTCCATCTCTAAAAATAGCCGGGCATTGTGGAGGGCACCTGTAGTCCCAGCTACTTGGGAGGCTAAGCCAAGAAAATCACTTAATATATCCTTCACCTTATTTACTTAATTACTGTGTTAAGACATTTATACTCTATACTTAATAGATTAGACATGTACCCTTGCAATATGCACCATAGGTGTAGTCATTAATGTATACATGATCTGTGTTTATGATTTAATTAAAAAAAAAAAGAAAAGGATGTAATGTTTAAATGTCTTCAAGTATAAATGACTTAAAGTACATGGAATTAAAGTATTTTTAAACTAAGCTGAAAAAATAAAGCTGCTTCCTGCTGAAAAAAAAAGAGAGAGAGAGAGAGAATCACCTAAGCCCAAGAGTTTGAGGTTGCTGTGAGCTATGATGCTACAGCACTCTACCCAGGGCAGCAGAGAGGAACTCTGTCTTAAAAAAAATAAGTAAATAAATAAAATAAAATAATTAGCAGGGCATGGTGGTGGGTACCTCTGGTCCCAGCTACTCTAAGGGCTGAGGCAAGAGGATTTCAACTCTGTCTCCAAGAAAAGTAATTTTTAAGATAAGAGAAATAAAAATAATTCACTTAAAAGTGAATTTGTAAATTGTAGGCTAAATAATTAATGGCTAGGATTTGTTTTAGGGTAATCTGAGTGGGCCAGGTACAGTGGCTCACACCTCTCATCCTAGGACTCTAGGAGACTGAGGCAGGTGGATTGCCTGAGCTCAGGAGTTAGAGACCAGCCTGAGCAGAAATGAGATCCTCCTGTCTCTACTAAAAATAGAAAAACTAGCTGGGCGTGGTGACAGGCACCTGTAGTCCCAGCTACTCAGGAGGCTGAGAGGCAGGAGGATCGCTTGAACCCAAGAATTTGAGGTTGCTATGAGCTAAGCTGAAGCCACAGCACTCTAGCCTGGGCAACAGAGTGAGACCCTAACAAAAACAAAAACAAACAATAAAACCTCAGATGCCAAACTCCCTGATCCTAATTAGTAAAATTAAATCTGCCAGGTGTCCATTGTAATTTTTCATGAACAGGCATTTGTTTGCAAAGTTGGTTTATAGAATATTGAGGAAATCCCGGGAATCTTCCAGTAGTTTCCCAACCAAATCTTTTTGACATATTCTATTTTGATCCAAACCCAAATGGTGTTCTTCCGTGTGTTGATCAGCAGTATGATTCTGAGGGCTGGTGGCCCACGCACAAAAGGGAAACGAGGTGTGGGACGGATGGCACGCCAATGCCTACATGTGCGGAAGGCCCAGCTGCTGTTTCCACGTTCCTCCAGCCACATTTGCTCTTCTCCTCTTCCATGGTGGTTCTCACGGGCCTGGAATTATTCACCAGCGTGTCTAAGTAATTCAGAAAAGCAGCCTTGAGACAGCTATGTGCCCAAAGCAGCTGATTTGTGTGGGAGTCATGTTTTTCCAAGAGACCCCATCTGCCTTGCCATCTTCACAACTCTCCTACCGGTTTCTTTTTCCTCTGAGATATTTGTACCTTGTGCCTGTGTTCTTTTTAATTCCCCTAATTGCAGTGACTCAGTTTGTTTTTCTAGTGCCCACATCCTTTCCTCACAAATGCGGAGCATTGAAAACACAGTATAGTGGAAAGGAAACTGAGCTTCTACTCCTGGCTCCGCCATTCAGCGTCCTGTGTGTCCTGGGGGACTCGTGTCATTCTTCAGGACCTCAGTTTTCTCATCTTAAAATTAGAGGATTACACTGGTTTTTCCCAAAGCGAATAGACTTACCTTTGGTGGGATACCAGATAATTTGAGATTGTTCATAATATATACCTATATCTAAGTCTATGTTTATTGTAATGGATATTAGAAAAAAAAATCAAACCAGCTTAAAATTGGTATTTATAGTTTTTAAGTAAGTTGATTTAAAGTAAAATATTAAGGAAATTCAGGGAGTGACTGGATATGGCAAAAATTGAAAAGCTAGTACATAGCAGTGCATATGAGACCATATTATACATCACCTTCCCGATCTTTTGCCTCAGAGTTTCAGAGAAAATTGCATTTCTCAGGTCCCTTCATGTTGGGTTGGAGCCCTGTATCTGACCTCTGGCCAGTGAATGTGAACACAAGTCACACGTCGCCCCTGGAGGAAGACATCAAGGGCCCCCCATCTCTCTCTTCTCTTGCAGTGGCGTGGTGGGAGGCTGTGGCATGCTCATTATACAGAAAGACTTGGAACCTTGAATCATCAGATGGATAAAAGCATCCACCCTCCCAAATTGGACATGTCTGACTAAGAAATAAACCTTGGTCATGTTATAAGCCACAGAGATTTCTGAGTTTCTGATTATGGTTTATAGCTTATCTTACCCTGACTCCTACACACATGATGAGGTAATCAGCTCTATCTACCTCTGAAATTGTATATTCTGTTCTTCCGTCTGTTCCCTTCCAATTCAGTTTTAACCTATATTTTCTTCTGCACCTCTAACTTCAAAGGAGTCCCTTCATATTTGGGGATGCTTCACCCTTCCTACTGCCTCTCTTTTTAGAAGTGGCATTTATCTTAATGATGGCTGTCGTTCTGGATAACTACATAGAACCCTCCTCACATCCAAAGAGGACATGGCAATTAGTGCTGCTGCCTGTTTGTGGTGCCTTTCTGAATAGCCTTGGGGACCATCAGTCTTTTAGGCTACTCCTGCGTGAAGATAACACTTTCTCAGACCTTCATTCACTGGTGGCACAGTGAAACTTCCAGGGGTTTATGAACCTGTTCCCTTGGCCACACTGACTGCCCTGTGCTAGTCTACCCAGCCTCTCTCTCTATCGGCTCCCAAAGGCTACAAGCCAGACACAAAATTTGAAGTTGTGCTAGAGGAAGCTCCTCCATCAGCTCTTGTTCATAATCTGAGACCCTTTTACTCCCCAAGCAGCTAGAGGAGCCCGCCTTCTTCTACCCTTACCATATGCCAGAAGAGTCAAGCTGCGTAACGAAATTTATCATTTTACTCGTTGGAAACTGGTAACATTTTGAAACTTTATGTTGGCTTGTATTGTCTGATTTTATCATTTAATAGTCATAGAATTTTTAAAAAACTGATTTTTTTTATTAGAACTTGGAGTGAAGGTCTAGTCAAGTCACAGCCTCTTGGTTCTAATCGTGACTATTGTTTTATATACCTTCGATTTATTTAGATGGCCTGCCAAGCTCTTGTCTGCCTCTTCCCCAAAGCATTCAATTTGCTTTTCCAGTGCTTGACTGGTATATTAAATGTGCTGCTCACACAGTGGAAACGAGAGAGAGTTTTTAACAATATTTCTAAACCGATGGAAAGCTTTTGATTATACATAGTGTTTCCTTACTCAAGATAGTGTAGAAACCTAGTTCTCTTAAGGCAGTGGTTCTCAACCTTCCTAATACCACAACCCTTTAATACAGTTCCTGTGGGTCGTGACCCACAGGTTGAGAACCACTGTCTTAAGGCTTAATTGATACACCAGTGGTTAACTTTAATTCTTCGAAGGGTCCAGGAAACAATTGCTTTGACTCTGTTGACTTATAAAGGGAATGATTATTGCTTTGTTATTTATACTCTAGACACCCTCAAAATAATTTAAGAATTATCTTACAACTACTAAAAATCATCAGCCATTAAAGACACCACGTGTGTGACAATGTTGAAGTCTGACAAGAACCACAAAAAATATGGAATTATAGAATAGCAGAAATGGAAGAAAACTAACCATACGACTCAATTCCTTTTTTAACAGATAAAGATGAGAAAACTGGGGCTGCAAGGGTAATATGCAATTTTATTTTTTATAACAACTTTATTAAGATATAACTCAGATACCCTAATTTTAAGTATACAAGTCAATGGTTTGAAGGGTATTTTAAAAAGCATATAGTCATTACAATCAGTTTTGAAACATCTACATCACTCCAAAAAGAAACCCGTCTACATTAGCAATCACTCCTCATTTCCCCCCAGCTGTCCTAGCTCTGGGCAACTACTGATCTAGCAGCTGTGTCTCATAATTTGCCCACTCTGACCATTTCAGGTAAATGTAGTCATACAATATCAATCTTTTGTGACTGATTTATTTCACTTAGCAAGTGTTTTGGGGGTTCACCCACAATGTAGCATGTATAAGTACTTTATTCCTTTTTAGTTGTTGAATAATACTCCATCGTGTTGCTATATCACATTTTGTTCATCCATTCATTTATCAATGGACATGTGGACTGTTTTTACCTTTTGCTGTCATGAGCAATGCTGCTATGGACATGAATATGTAAGTTTTTGTGTGAGTGTAAGTTTTCATTTCTCTTGAGCGGACACCTGGGAATGGAATTGCTGGATAATGTGGTGACTCCACCTTATGAGGAGCTGCTAGGCTGACTTCCAAAGCAGCTACACCATTTTACGTTCCCACCAGCAGTAAGAGGGTTCCAATTTCTCCATATCTTCACTAATATATTTTATAATCTACCTTTTTGTTTATAGTCATCTTAGGGGGAGTGAAGTGGTATTTCACTATGGCTTTTTTCTTTTCATGATTAATGATGTTGAGCAAATTTTATGTGTAGCTTGACCATTTGTGTATCTTCTTCAAAGAAATAATCTGTTCAGATCCTTTGTCATTTTAAAATTGGATTCTTCTTCTTTTTGTTAATGAGTTGTAGGTATTATATATTCCAGATAAATGACCCTTATCACATATGATTTACAGATAGTACCTCCCATTTAATGAGTTATCTTTTGATTTTCTTGGTGATATCCTTTGAAGTACAAACATTTTTAATTTGCTAAAGTCTCATTTTTTTCTTTTTTGTGGCTTGTACTTTTGGTTTCAGATCTAAGAAACCATTACTTAACCCAAGATCATGTTGATTTATGCCTATGTTTTCTTCTAGGAGTTTTATACTTTAATTTTTTTTTTTTTTTTGAGACAGAGCCTCAAGTTGTCACCCTGGATAGAGTGCTGTGGCATCACAGCTCACAGCAACCTCCGATTCCTGGGCTCAAGCGAGTCTCTTGCCTCCACCTCCCAAGTAGCTGGGACTACGGGCACCCACCACAACGCCTGGACACTTTTTGGTTGTAGCCATCGTTGTTTGGCGGGCCCGGGCTGGATTCGAACCTACCAGCTCAGGTGTACATGGCTGGTGCCTTAGCCAGTTGAGCCACAGGCACCGAGCCTATCCTTTAATTTTTACGTGTAGGTCTTTGTTTTATTTCTTACATTTAATCTCTGATCTATGTGGAGTTGACTTTTATACAGTGCATGAAGTAAGAGCCAACATCATTCTTCCACATGTGATATCTGGTTGTCCCATCATTATTTGTTGAATGTGGGACACAAGCATGGGACAATGATTTGCAGAAAGTTTGGTCCAGTTTATAATGAAAGAGAGCAGCTGTGGGAAGGGTTGATAATTTTTCCTAGCAGGGCAAAAGAGGTGCAAGTACACATGAAGGGGGTTACTTGAATTAATTGCAGCCTAGCCTTGACTAAAAATAATGACTGTAGAGAGTTTAGATGCAAACAAGCTATTTGTCCCAGAACTTCAAACATCTTTGTAATCCTCTTGTGTTACGTATGTCTTCCCACAAATATTTGTGAAGCATGTTGATTACATTTCATAAGTTCGGAGCCCTTTCATTCCACCAGGATTTGGGGCTTCATTAGATTGATACACATGTTTCTCCACAACTCATGTTCTGCACCCACCAACCCAACATAACCTCAGCATTCAATAAACAGAAGCTTTTGGGCCATTAGATTCTTCTGTGACTCACACTTCATTTTCTTCCTGACTTTACAATGTAAGTCAGTAGCTATAACATTTTCAGCCTACATCTTATTCTCTACATACCAATTAGATTTTTACAAAAAAGAGTTGAATCTAAACTTACAGCTAAAGCAACCCATAAGGCCTCTAAACAAGTCTTGCATGGAAGAAAACATTTTTTAAATTATAACAAAGTGGGAAAAGAAGGAAATTTCCTAAAAATCACAAAAAACATCTATTTAGAAGACAAGAGAGTTAATCATTAATGGCAAAACAATAGAAATTTCTTATCTACTTAGAAACAAGATGAGGATGCCTGCTATTCCTGACTTTAGTCAACATTTTACTTGACTACTTGTACAATACAATGAAATAAGAAAATAAAGTAGAAATGAAAGGATATGAAAGGGAAAAAACCAAAATCATTGTAACTAACAAAGCAGGTTTCTAATAAATACATAATCTAAAAAAAAAGCAATGTCTCCATATACTAGTAGCAATGATGCATTAGAAAATATAAGATCCCTATTTCCAAAGATCTCATCCACCATAGGAACAAAGATCCCAAGTACACATTTGATCAAATATCTTCAAAATATATATATGGAAAATTTTAGTAACATTATGAAGGTGAAAAGAGAAGGCCCAATAAATGAAAAAATGTATCATATTGGTGTATAAAGTTTAGTATCATAAAAGTGGCCATTCGACCCAAGTTAACCTATGACTTCAATGCAATTCCAATCAAAATTTCAGTAGCATCATTGTAAAGTTGATTCTAAAATTCGTATAGAAAAATAAAAGGTTAAGACAACTAAGATAATTTTGAGTGAAAGAAGAGAGGGAGGAGTACTAGATGTCGCATCAGTTATCAACTTATTACAAATCGATAGTAAACAAACTGTGTGGTATTTGTAGGAATAAATAAACAGACTAATGGAACAGAATAGAGCCCAGGAAAATATCCACGTCTATGGGGTACTATGGCGTGGTTTGAATGTGTTCACCAAAGTTCGTGTATTGGAATTTAATCCCCAGTGCAACAGTGAGGAGAGGCAGGGACTTTAAGTCATAATTGGGTACTTAGTCTCTGTCCTTATGAATGGATTCCTGTCATTATCATGGGAGAGGATTCTTTATTGTGGGAGTGAGTTTGCTAGAAAAGTGAGACAATTTTTCTCTCTTCTACCTTTCATCTTCCACCATAAAATGACACAGCCAGAAAGCCCTCACCACATGCCACCCCCACAACCTTGGACATATTAGTCTCCAGAATGATAAGAAATAAATCTCCATTATAAGTCGCCAAGCCGCAGGTATTCTGTTATAGCAGCACAAAACAGACTAAGATGTCGGGAAACTTGGTAATTGCCAGATGGATGGAAATGATAGACTGTGAAATAAAACAGTATAAGAACAATTATTTGTCCATATGGAAAAATGTAAAACATGCTCAGAATTACATTCCAGATGGATTAAAGACTTAAATAAGAAAAGCAAAGTTCTAACTCTTTTAAAAAGAAAATATTGGAGAATATAATAAAGGCTTTTGTAAATAAAACAAAATAAGGACAAGCCTTAAAAAAAGACATAAATCTGACTTCATTAAAATTTTAAATTTGTATATCCAGAAAATATCAACAACCAAAAAACCCGACAAATGACACCCTGTGAAAAGACACTCTCACATATATGAGAGTGATAAGGAACAGGTGCCCAAAATGTATAAAATTGTTAACAAATCAAGGAAGAATATTAAAATCTCAGTAGAAAACCAAGCAAGGCTATGACCAGGTAATTCAGAGAGAAGCAAGATGTGATGAAATATCATCTACAATAGTGGCAAAAGAAATGAAAGCTAAAACCATGAGATACCATTACAACTTCGTAAGACTAATAAAGATCTTAACGTGATCATTTGAAGGGTATGTGAGGAGAAAGGAGGCAGGAGCTCTCGAACGTGCCAGTGAGAGGGAATATTGATGCGACTATCATGAAAGGCAATATCTCATAAAACTGTAGAAACAATTCTGAGCTAACTCTTCCACTTCTAGTTATATATTCTAGAAAAACTTCCCATGAGTATACCAAGAACAGCATGCAAATAGGGTAATTACAGTACTGCTTCCAAAAGCAAAAACAAATTAGAAAAAGATCTGTGTGTTATCTTTTGGGAATAGAAAAGTAAGTTAAACAATTGAACACTACATGGTACTTTTTTAAAAAATGAACTTAATTTTCATGTATTAGCATGAATAAAACTAAAAGCTGTAAGTCTGAATGAAATATTGTATTTAATGAACAGTGGGAACATAAACCTCTACTAGATTTTTTGTTGTTGTTGCCGGTTTGTTTTTTTGAGACAGAGTCTCACTATGTCGCCCTTGGTAGACGCTGTGGAGTCACAGCTCACAGCAACCTCCAACTCTTGGGTTTAAGCGATCCTCTTGCCTCAGCCTCCCAAGTAGCTGGGACTACAGGCACCCGCCACAACACCTGAGTATTTTGTTGTTGTTGCTGTAGTTGTCATTGTGGTTTATCAGGCCTGGCTGGGTCTGAATGCACCAGCCTCGGTGTATGTGGCTGGCGCCATAACCACTATGCTGCAGACGCCACATCTGTAGCATAGTGGTTATAGCGCCACACAGGCGCCACAACATTTAATAATAAATTGATCGATAAATTGCTCCACTGAACTTCTATTAAATATTTTTTGTTTTAACGTTTGAAAGTGTCTCAGGTGAAATAGTCACCTTCCTTTGAACATGTTATAGAGAACTCTTAAAGAAGACAGCCTACAAATTTTCTGGGTTTCAGGCCAAACTTCTTTGCCACTAATGAATCCTGAGAATTTGGGAAAATTCCATTTCCTCTTTAACCCTCAGTGTCATCGTTCATGTAATGGAGGTTTGAAGTAGGGAATTTTGGGAATACCAATATTAGTAATTTAATGACCTGCAATTTGACCAGGGAGGGAAAAAGTTAACTCAAGCTTTTCCCCTTGCAAGCTCAAGGGGAAAAACCTAGCAAAACTGACATACCAATACTTCCATAAGAAAAAAAAAAAGCTACTAATTAAATCAACAAAATGAAGGATTAGATTAGGAATTTAAACCTCATCACCAACACAATGCATAATCAATTGATTACTTGGGTTTTGAAGGTCTAAATAGCTATTTAGCAACTGAATTTAGAATATTTACAAACATACAACTTTCAAGAATCTAGGCTCTTTTTGAAGTCAGATTCTGCTACAGGCGAACTAAACATAGCTTCAACCTAACTTCAAGATGTGTTTGTAACAATTGATTAACCCAAATCCTTCCATTTTTCTTTCCCAATGGCAAAATGCAAAAGTTTTAAATACCCCTATGATTATGGTAAACACAGACAATGATTACTAAAACTGCAGCATTTTATGCTCTCAACCTATGGCCTGACTATAAAGAGATACATTAAAGGAGTCCAGCTGGGAAATGGAATCAAATTCCAGATCCCATGTGTCTGAAAGGTAGTGCAAAGGTTTTTTTATTTCCCCTTTTTGTAGTAAATGAAAATACCTTTCCCATAAGCCATTTTTTAGCTTATTTATGGAAAACTTGGAAATCACTCTTTGACTACATTATAGATAATATTAAAGGAAGAAAGTTTCAAACTTGAAAAATTGGTTAGGAGACTAAACCAGCACTCACAATCCTGGTGTCCTGAATGGTTTCTACCCCCTGGCTGCCCCTTCCCACCCTCCAAAGGAAAGAACATCTAGAATAATCCAAAGCCCATAATGTACAATTGTGCTTAAAACCATGTTCAGTGCTCATTATTCCTCTGCATTTAGACTTACTTCATCCATCTTTTTTGTTTTTTCTTTAGTGGTTTTTTCCCCCATGTTCTTTCCTGTCTTGGGTTAGATGACATGGTTTTCTATTTGGTGTGGAAGGTAACAGCCTTATTTCTATTCTTCTAGTGGTTTCCTTGAATGTATGTACTTAGCCATCTGTTTCCCCCAACAAATTCTAAATTGCTCAGTGTAGCTCTTCTCCTCAAAATAAGACAATAACCCTGAATGTTTTCTCCTCCTGTAAAGTTGTTGCCATCTCACTTTTGTTTCTTATTTTTAAACATGAGATGGTATTATTCTGAACAGTCAAATGGCTCTTTTAAATTTAACAACATTTTTTACATCTTTTATTCTCTGTGTTGTGTCATGGTACCACTCCTGTCCCTTCTGGGTAGATTTACCTCCATGGCATAGCTGCTCCTTTGGAATGGGTTTCTGGGTAGAATGTACGCCTGAGAATGTCTTTGGTTTACCCTCATCCTTGAATAACCATTTACCAGGGAATAGGATAAGAGGTTGGCAGTTGTTTTCCCCTTAGGATCTTCTAGAATCCATGATTAAATGAGACATCTACGGGCCTTCTAATTTTCTCGGTAGGTAATCTTTCTTCGGAACCAAGATTTTCTTTTTATTCTTGATATTCTGCACCTCAGGGTGGATTTATGTTAGTTAAGTTACTTGAAATTTGAAATGCACTTTCTACCGAAGGACTTATGTCTTTCTTCAACTCAGGAAAATATTCTACCAATTTGCCTTTGAATATTGCCTCTCCAAGGTTGCCTTTAATCTCCACTTCTATACAAAACTGAATTCTCTAGATCTAACCTCTGTAAATTACCAGGGCATATGACTTTAGGTAAGGTTCTGTAAAATTCTGACATTGAGATAATATGACAAAATTTCTAAGGCATATGTTTCCAAATTTACAAGTCCAATAGACTGGCCAGAGAAAATAATTTTTTAAAAGATCCATAGCAAGGTGTGTCATAGTATAATTATGATGCAATGGGGATAAAGAGAAGTCTCAAAAAAATGTCTTTTATAGTAAACCTTGAAACATAGGAACCAAAAAATGTTTAATTTAAAGGAAATACCATTTTTCAAAAGTAAACTTGAGACCCAGAGAAATTAAGGATGATTTTACTTTAAGCTGTTGTCAGATTAAGGGACTAAACTCAAAATTTTTTGAATTTCAGTCTAGTACTCTTAATGCTATTTAATATTGCCCTCCAGAAACATTACAAATATGTTAACCATTGCACTGAAATCCATGCTTAAATCATTTTCTGATCTAACAAGGGAGGGTCTTGAATATCAGAGGACAGTGGGGACCTATCAAATACCACTGGAAAGATTAACTGATTCACCCAGCAATGTGGCTGAATTAACCCTCCAACATGGAGCTGTGCCCAAGTGGCCAAACAAGGGGCTATCACTAAAAAAAAAAAAAGAAGAAGAAAAGAAAAAAAGAAAAAAGCCTACAGGAAATATTGAAAAATTGTGAGTTAAAAGGCCTATTCAGTTGAGGAACTGAATATTTGCTCACCATATAAGCAAAACCATACTGATTTTCTGTGGGTGGCTACAAAAATGAAATTTCTACCAGGCATGATGGCTCACGCCTATATTCATAGCACTCTGGGAGGCTGAGGCAGCAGAAGAATCTCTTGAGCTCAGAAGTTTGAGAACAGCCTAAGCAATAGTAAGACCCCTATCTAAAAATAACAAATTAGCCAGGAACAGTGGCACATGCCTATAGTCCCAGCTATTCAGGAGGCTGAGGCAGGAGGATTACTTGAGCCCTGGAGTTGCTGTGAGCTACAATGATGCCATTGCTCTCTAGCATGGTGACAAAGGGAAGGGGGTAGGGGACAAAGTTTCCACCAATTTCTTGAGAACTGCATTTAAGAGCTAATTGGTGGAAACTGATTTAACTAGAAGAGCCCTTCTGTGTGATCAAGGGTTCCTAGTCATAAGTACCAGAGTAAACCTAATGGCTGATTGGGAAGAAAAATGGTAAATCAGGAATGGAGGTAATTAACCAGACCAGATGAACTATGCAAAGAAAATGGTTGTTCTTTGAAAGAAAGAGATAAATAGCTGAACAAGAGGCATATGCTACTTTAATCTGTCAGTGGATAGCTAATTTCAGTATTCCAGTTTGTACTATATGCCCCATCCTAGATTAGTAGTATCATGGGAAAAGAGGTTAAAAAATTATTAGCAACTAAGCTAATAAATACGGTAAATGTGTTTTCTTTCTTCCTTCACAGCAAAATGAAAAGGAGGTTTGCATACAGGAAGAGATCCCATCTTGTCAGCTCTATGTGAGGCAAAGCAGGATGTAGCTGGACTTTGCCCACAATTATATAAAGAAGTGATTATAAAGAAGGGATTCTAAATCACACAAATGCCAATCTTCAACCAGATTAAGGAGCCCAGAAAGGACAATTCATAAGCAAGAGGGGGAAAGGGACATTTCTTAGCTCGGCCTAGAAGGAAGAATCAAATGTAGACAAAGAAACATGGATCGGGTGGTGCCTGTGGCTCAAGGAGTAGGGCACCGGCCTCATATGCCAGAGGTGGTGGGTTCAAACCCAGCCCTGACCAAAAACTGCAAAAAAAAAAGAAAAGAAAAGAAAAGAAACATGGATCTGTTGAGATGCAGTGGAAACATAGCCTTAGTCTTGCGAAAGGAGAGATTGTCAGTGTTTCTGCAGTGCTAAAGAAAACATGGGGGGTTATAGAAAAAGGAGTGTATTTGAAACACCATTGGGGATGGAATTAAGCAGATAATAGAGGAAGAAAAAGTAACTGAGTGGATGTACAATAACCAAGGAGGAAACATAAGCTGTTTGTGGGCCATTTGGGTTTAATTATGAGTTTTTCTTTAGCAGCTCTCTGCAGTTAGGCGCAGTAGACAAAAGAGGTGCCTCTGAGAACTGGAGGATCTGATTAACAAGACCAGAAAAGCTGAGCCGGCGAAAAAGATCATCCTGAAGTTGGTGAACATTAACTCCTCACCAGGGCAGGAGTCGAATGTGTGTGGGCCCAGAGGAAGTGAACTGTCAAGACTGACAATCGTCAAGAAAATAGCAAGAGGTCAGAAGTGATGGTCCAGGGGTAAGAGAAACTAGGCAAAATGTTGAGCTGACTCCAAAGGAAGGTGGCCAGTGCTGCCAATTATATTATCCCAAGGGATGTGGAAAACTCAGGTCACACCTAGGGCAGTGTCAAAATGCATGGATCTATCTGGGGTTGCGGAACACCAGCAGGAGTCATTAGGCAGCGGTGACACAGAGTCAAACGAGTTGTATAGTCCGAGGCCCAAGAGGCAGGTACCTCTGGATTCATATAGCAACTCGGGCAACGATGCCTTCAAATCATTGTCAGATGCTAAGTATAGTTCAACCCACAGGGAAAAAGCTGGCAAGGAATGTGCTCCTCAGGGAAAGGATTGGGGATTCAATGCTTGAATCCTGGCATAAGATAGAGCACCAATCGGAAACAAGAGCCAGCCATGAAGACTGGATACCCAAGTGACTCCTGGGAAAAAATGCTGAACTAGGAAGGGTACTCGGAGTCATTCAAAGCATTTTAACTACAGACCATTTCTCAGTTCCATCATGAATCCCAGGGAATGTTCTTCTCATTCTTACTATATATTCAGGTTTGGTCTTTATCAGCTCAGGTTGAATGAATAGAGCTGGCTTCAAGTTGTAGGACTTCATTTCCTACAGAACAGTAGTTCTCAAACAGGGACTATTTTGTCCCCCAGGTGACATTTGGGAATAACTGAAGACATTTTTGGTCATCATGGCAGGTGTAGAATGTAAGAGAGGAGAGTGACTACTACTGGCATTTAGTGAGTAGGAGGTCGGAGATCCCGCTACACGTCCTACAATGCACAGGACAGTCCCCACAACAAAGAATGATCCAGAGCAAAATGCAAATAGCGTGGAAGTTGAGGAACTCCTCTTTCTGTGCAGGGATGGGTCTGGCAAGGGCAGGCACCAACAATCAAGAGAGAAAATTGCTACCACATTGTGAGTGTTCATTCATTACTCAGTCTCCCCTTCAGCCAACACTTAGCATTTATTGTCTGCCAGAGGTGGTACTGGGCACTAGGGTGAAAATGATGGTTAAGAAATGCTCCCTGACCTCAATAAGCTATAAATCTAAAAGGAAAAACTCAACATCGCAGCCTTCATTTACTTTTATCAAAAATGCCAGAAACCAGCTCGGTTTAAAACATCTTAAATATGGAGGTAATACACACTTTGTGGCCAGATGAATTTACGAAAACTCTTGACCTGGGGCATTTATCTTTCCCAGAATTAGCTCCTTCACCTTTCCCACAGTTAACTATTGCCTACTTGGCCTAATCAGCTAGTAGTAGGTGGAGCGCCCTGGCCATCTC
>CAUYRH010067317.1:0-22463 GCA_963574655.1 Perodicticus potto | reverse complement strand
CCATGAAGACTATGTTAAACAGTTTGAAGAAAATATTTCAGATTTTATATGAAGTCAGCACATTGTGCCCAATGATTGCACTAATGTACACAGCTATGATTTAATAAAAATAAAAAAAAAATTCCAGACATTTAAGGTTGCTTATACAGAGTAGACATAAAGTTCATGTGCATTTTAAAATAGTTTAGCATGGCAAATTGCACACGACTTTATTTCCACCCTGTTTATAGACTCTGGTTTGGATAACTTCAGGATTTTGGCACTAGACCATACAGATGCATGTTTCATGTCTTCCTCTTATATTTGAGATACTAAATAATACACAGGGATAAATATATATTGTATTATTTCAGTTCTTTAGATCAGAAATGTAAATTCTCTGGTTATAAAATACAAGATTTTTAGTTTTAGTTTAGATAGGTTACATTTCTAATAACAAGAAAAAATGAATTAAAACTTGGTTTTTTAAAAATATAATTGTCATTAGAAAAAAATAGAACTAGAATATGGTCTGGGTTAGAGCTAAATTGTGCTCACTCTCAATTCATTTATTGAATCCCTAACCCACAGTGCTATGTGGGGAGATGATAATGAAACTATATTTAGAGATAGGGCGTTCAAAGGGAAACTCAAGGTGAAAAAGAGTCATATGCGTGGGACCTATTTCAAAATGACTGGTGTCTGTATTGGAAGAGAGAGAAGCCCCAGGGATTTTTGTGGACAGAGGAAAGCTGTGTAAGGACACAGTGAGAAGGTGGCTTTCTGCGTGCGAGCCAAGGAAAGAGCAGTCAGAAGAAACCAAACCTGCAAATACCTTGATTTTGAACTTGTAGCCTATGGAACTGTGAGAAAATATATTTTTCTGATTGTAGCCATGCAGTTTTCAGTATTTTCTTATGGCAGCTCTTGTAAACAATAGCAGCCCTAGCACAGCCATAGTAAGCCATAGCCTCATTTAGATGATCCTTGTATTTCTGCATTCAACTCTGAGGAGGTGGGTAAACCATGTTCTTTCCCTCATGCTTGATGGCTGAAAAGTCATCACCATGTGAAAGTGTTGTTTTATCTCAGGATTGCTCGCCAATAGGTAGATTTTATAATTTTAAAAGTAAAATAGTTAAATATATACACAGAATTTTAAAGTGTGCATCATAGCTTAAAAATTTCCACATTTTAAGATTAAGAACACTTGGCTGCATGAATTTTTAAAGGAAATGTTCAATATGGATCATTATTAATTTTATACAACTTCATTCAACAAAGTGTTATATTGATGTCTAGCAATGCATATATGCCCATTACAAATGTATACTTACAGAAATGTCCATTATATATACACAGCTCACAATTTTATATCATGACTGCCCGCTGCACACTGTTTCCTACACTTTGCGTAGATGAACTCATTTAATCATAGACTATTTTCAGAACTTGAAACTAATATCTAAGCATTTAGAGAGAAAAGTTCAGTCTCCAAAGTTAAACTAAAAATCTTCAATCTAACATCTGGCAAAGTTCCACATAAAAAAATCAATAGCAAAAGAAAAATATTTTGGATCACTTGAAACAATAAGAGTATAATAAAATACTCAGATGTTTTTCTTGGAGCAGAAATCATGTACCCTTCAAGAGCAGGGAGGAAGACTCCATATGCTCAATTCTAAGATGAAACACAATTGTCATCTGTCATGACTTCTTTCCCCCAAAGAATCCCTTTCAAGATTAAGATTAAATATCAGACCCAAGAAATCACACACTGTATTTATTTGTTATTGAACCTGGATTGAAGACCTTTCAAACAGAAGCAAAATTTGAGAATAGCATCAGTTTACTTTATCATCACATTTTTTACTGTTAAATTGTAGAGAGGATGTCAACTGTAAATAAATATAATTTTTAAGTTCCAATACTTTGAAACCCCAAACATAATCTACTTGGGCTCTTTAATGCTGGATTTTCAATCAGAATTTAAGAATGTCTCTCTCTCTTTTTTTTTTAAAGAGTCTTACCATGCTGCGGTGGGTAGAGTGCTGTGGCATCACAGCTCACAGCAACCTCAAACTCTTGGGCTTACGTGATTCTCTTGCCTCAGCCTCCCACACAACTGGGACGACAGGCACCCGCCACAAGGTCTGCCTATTTTTTGTTGCAGTTATCACTGTTGTTTAGCTGGCCCCAGTTTGGGTTCAAACCGCCAACCTGGGTGTATGTGGCCAGAGCTGTAACCACTATGCTACCAATCCTAAGAATGTGTCTCCTTTATTTGTTTTTTGGATTGATTCAGTATGGATATGAATAGCAGGAGAGTCTAGAGGCAAGGATGAGGTTCTTAAAGCAGCATAATAAAGAATAAGCACGATGTTTGCTCTCAGGAAAAACTTTGGTGTTGGTTAAAGGAAAAAGAAATCTATAAAGAGTTATATTTAAATAATTTTTTATTTGAAAAGTGTTTTTATTTTTAAGGATAATGCAAACTGGAAAGGAGTCAGAGGACCTCCAGTTAATGGAACATAAATGGGAGTTGGAAAGTGTCCATGGCACAGATTCATTTGTAGGGTGGCTCCTCCTCACCAAACTTCATGATTGCAAAGATGTCAAGGGAGAGGACGTGGGAAAGTATTCAAGGAAGGTGTTTAGGGCATTTAGACTTACCAAGGGTGGAAAAATGGAGAAGGTTAAGAAGTTACAATCACAGCAGAACACATAAGCCTTTCCCTGCTTATTGTCTACATATTTTGTATACAAAGAGTACATTCAGTTGTTTTATACAAAATATTAAGCATATCACCAGAAAAGCATGTCCTCAAAGGATAATGTAGGGAAAGATGATTTATTTCTAGGAATGGTGCTCCCAGGAGAACATACCACCACTAGGGAGCAGCAAAGGTTACGCCTTAGCATCCACATCTACTCAGAATTTCAAAGACAAGGGTAACCAACTGCATTTGCACAATGATTTCCAGTTAATGAAGTGCTCTTATCACACATTTTCATTATGATCCAAAAAGGGCTCTTCTGTTCTTACCTCTGTTTTTCAGATACATGAAGAGAAGGTCTGAAGAAGCTCAAGGTCACAGTGCTAAAAAGTGGTGGAGTTGAAAATGCCTTTTCTGACTCTAAAGTCTGTGCTTGGGCTAATTAGAGATAGCGAGGTAATGATAAAAGACACCCTCCTAAAGCATAAATTTCAGTCTATAAAGGAGCAACTACTGAATTTTTCAATTCTATATGAACCATTGATTTTATATCAATTTTGTCATTGTTGTTATGGTTGAGGGCAGGTTCTTCGTTGTTGTTGAGGAGAAGTATGACATTTCACATTAATTTTCAGTTGCATTCTAACTTTGGAAAATTAAAATATAAGAATAGGAAATGTGTCATAATATACAAAATAGTGTATGTAAACAATTCAAGTATCCGTATTTGTGTGTTACCAGATGAAGAGGGTCCAGCCACCTGTCACTGTCCAGTCACTATGCTGAGGTGGGGATTAGGTCTGACTAGCTTTATTATCACAAGGCCAGCGATTCTGGAGGACAGTGAAAGTAGTGTCTCGAAGACTTTCAAAACCTTAGTTTTATACATAAAAGTTCAAAGCAAAATCAAGTTAACCTTTATCTTAAACAATAATTAGTCCTCATCTTAAACAACAAACAGCATAACCCGTGACCCAGAGTAAAGAGTAATTGGCATAATCCATAACTCAAAGCAACATTTCAAATTCAAAAGTTAATCTCCTAAATCCATTACCCTAAACTACTCAAGATACACATTTTTAGGTTAAAGCTAAATTTACAAAACAACAAGGACAAAAGTCATGAGGTGAAGGTCAGGTAGGACCCAAACCGACCGACTCCATCTTATTCTTACTACATGAGCTGTCACGTGTGTGTACTGACAGTTTTAGAGAAAGTGGGACAGTGGGACAATGGTTTATACTGTCATCATCATGGCCTTGTGTCCTCCTGATTTTTACTCTTTTGGGTTCATATTATAATCATTCATCCTTTCTCTCATTCCCTTAAGGCCAGTATTATCTTGAAATTTCAATGTGATGCTTGCCAGATCATTCCTGATTCATTAGAAAAGCAAGGGGACAATCCTGCTGTTTTCTTCCCTCCCCAAAAGTATTTATTCCTTTTAAAAAGGCAGTGCCCAATTTGAGGTCAGGTAGTAATGGGGGTTTGTGTCAGAAGAGAAGATGTTTTGGTGGAGGTGGAGTTTGCAGCAACACCTCTCAATAACACTGTGGGGGTGGACGGATATTCTCCACCCTTATGTTACATCCTTATGAAGGCCCAGTCCCCCCTCTGGCCTCATGCGTATTTCCTTCTGCCAACCAGGCAATTTCAGCAGGTAGAAAATAAAATTGCTTTGATAGCCAGGGGTTTTGAAGAATTGAGACACCGTAGGCTAATATTGAAATGATGGAGTTAGAGTAGACCACCTGAACGGTGTATTCATTCAACCAATATTTATAGAATCTCTGCTATGTATCTTGCATTAGATCAATTTTGGAAACATTAAGATGAGGAAATAATTTCTCAGACCCCCCAAAAAATATTTTCAATAACACCTGGTAAGATCAAGATAGTGCCAACGTTAAATGCAAAATGAGTGTTGGTAGCTTAGTAGAAATCCTTTCTCCTAGTTCCTTACAGATGTAATAGTGAAACACTCTTTTAGCTCACTCATTAATTTTACTGATGGTTCACAGGGAGTTATTGTGTAGAAAACATAGAAATTGGTAAAATTGAATTTGTGAGGGTCAGCCTCTAAAGTAGCTCCCTGTGATGCCCCCCTTCCTGTCTTGCCAGCTTTGTGTGACCCCCATCTGACAATGTAGGACAGGGTTGGCTCCATTTTTGTGACCCACAACATACTGCAGAATTGTGATGGGGCAGCGTCCATCTCAGCCTCACACTTACTTTTCCTCTCTCGGATCACTAAGTCAGGAGAAGCCAGTTGCCCTGTTGTGAGGTGCTCTGCGGAGAGGCCCGAGTGACTAGGAACTGAAATTTCTCTTGTTTTTTTTTTTTGAGATAGAGCCTCAAGCTGTCACCCTGGGTAGAGTGCTGTGGCATCACAGCTCACAGCAACCTCCAATTCCTGGGCTTAAGCAATTTTCTTGCCTCAGCCTCCCAAGTAGCTAGGACTACAGGCACCCACCACAATGCCCCGCTATTTTTTTGTTGTAGTTGTTATTGTTGTTTGGCATGCCTTGGCTGGCTTCAAACCCATCAGCTCTAGTGTACATGGCTGGCGCCTTAGCTGCTTAAGCTACAGGAGCCAAATTGGAACTGAAATTTCCAGGCAACACTGTAGGGACAAGGGGAAACTTTCCCATTCCCTTGAAATTTACTGAAAGATCAATTAAGGCAGATTAATAAAAGAAAGAATTTATTTACGTGTTCATGGGGAAGAATCAATAGAATGATAACCCAATTTTGCGATGGAGATCAGACATTTTTATATACACCTTTAAGAGGAGGGGGAAAAATTGAAGAGTATGGGGAGATAAACAAGTTGCTAGGGAGGACAAATGGATAGGGGGAGAAATAGATTGACTTATAAATTAACCAGGGAGACAGGCATTTATAACTTAAATAATTTGGGCCAGGTCTGCTTTCATTTTTCTCCTTCATTCTTGCAATATATTGAGACAACAGAAAAGGGAAAAAGAGTTATCCCCTCTCATATTCCCATCAGGTAAGTCCAGTTTATACAGATAGGGGGAAAGCCTTATCCAGGCTTTCTTGATCTTGAATGACCTTCAATTCAAAATACTCTTTATGCCAGGGAATCCTATTTTGGGGTGCAATTTCCTGAGTTTCTTCAACCGTCATGTGAGTGACTTTGGAAGCGCACTCTCCAGCTGCAGTCAAGCCTTCAGATGACTGCAACGGCTTCAGCTGACAGTAGGGCTACAACCTTACAAGAGGCTTGGAGTCAGGACCCAGGTAAGCCACTCCCCGGCTCTGGACCCACAGAACCTGTAAAGTAATCAGTGTTTGTAGTTTTAAGATTCTAAATTTGGAGCTGGGCGCCTGTGGCTCAATGGCCTAAGGCTCCAGCCACATATACCTGAGCTGGCGGGTTCGAATCCAGCCTGGACCCGCCAAACAACAATGACGGCTGCAACCAAAAAATGGCCGGGTGTTGCGGCGGGCGCCTGTAGTCCCAGCTACCTGGGAGGCAGAGGCAAGAGACTCGCTTGAGCCCAGGAATTGGAGGTTGCTGTGAGCTGTGATGCTACAGCACTCTATCCAGGGCGACAGCTTGAGGCTCTGTCTCAAAAAAAAAAAAAAAGATTCTAAATTTGGGAGAAATTTGCTATGCAACTAATATCAGTTTGAATGAAATGTGTTTTAGGAAAGTCAGACTCTGAATATAAAGAAGTCATAGAACCCAAAGACATTCATAAAATTATATTTGATTTAACTACCACCCACACTGACTGAATCTAGCCTAAGGAGTTTTAATTGTTTATCTAAACTAGGTGTTAGATGTAAATATAATTCGGTAGAAAAAAGAGCAAAGCCTAACCCCTACTTTCTGCCCATAACTTCTGGTCTATTTCCTACTTTCACTTTTCTGCTTTGTCTCATACAAGTTTTTAAAAATTTGATAATGAAACTGACGAACTTATTACTAAGAGGGGCATAATGTTCTAACTTTAATTAATTGCGTAAGTGAGGGCTTTATAACACTGAACAAATGTTATTAATAACCTAATAAAAGAAACTATCTTAGATGTATTATACCTAATTTACTTATATTTTTCTTTCTTCATATGTGCAAGAGAGTAGAAATTCAAAAAAAACCCTTGTCTGAGTAAGTCACAGATAAATGATAAGAAAACATCAATCATCTTTCAAATGTCTATGTTTTTCTTTCTTAGCAGTGCTTTGAATAATGGTGCAAATTACAATCAATGGCATCTTTGATTGGATATGAAAATACAATTTTGTGTGGTGAGTACCATACTAGAAGGATTTATAAGGCGTCATTTCAGCTCTAAATATCTATTATTGTGTGAGCACGAGTGTGACTAGTCTAGGGAAACAACAACAAAAACACAGGGAAAGGTGGAGACAGGCAGTTACATAGCAGCTTTAGTTCATTGGATGGTTAAATGTTGGGGCATAGGATTTAATCCTTAACTTTGTAGTTCACTCGTCCACTAGTGATGTGTGTGTGTGTGTGTGTGTGTGTGTGTGTGCTGGTGTGTGGTGTTGGGGGAATTTGGAAGAGAAGTGTTGATTCCCAGCACTTACTTCATATAAGTGTTTCCATCCCCCCAAGAATGTTCCCCACAGTCTTTACATCTCATCAGTAGCATCTCTGTAGCCCACCAACAGTGGGGGGCAAATATCTTGAAGTCACCCTAAACTTCGTTCATATCCCATGTCTAATCTGTCAGCAAATCCCCTCAACTCCACCTTCAGGATGTGCAGCAAATCCAATCACTTTGTACCACCACCAACCCAGCTGGGTACTTGTCACCTGTCTCCTGGATTGACATAACAGTGTCTTACATGGCTTTTCTGTTTCTGGCCTTGCTCTCTTCAGACTTATACTGTATCAAACAGAATGATGCTTTTGACAGCATACCCGACTGTGACACACCTCCACTCTAATGCGTTCACGTCTGCCCTTAGTGCTCTTAGTGAGAGCCAGTGTGCTGGTGATAAATCACAGACCCCACACAATCTGGCCCCAGCCCTGGCCTCTCTGGGCCCTCCCCACCTCTAAAACTTCCTTGCTGTCACCTTGTCAGAGAGGATGTCCCAGACTGCACTTTTCATTCATTCCAGATATATTTTATTGAGCACTTACTCTGTGCCATGTAATATTCTAGAACTTTGGGAATTAAATAGACAAAAATTCCTGAGCGAGAGGCAAGAAACATAATAAGGATGTGAATTTGGCCCTACATTTGTGGAGAAAAAGATAAAGTAGAGCACATTAGGGAGCATCAGTGACGCTTTTTAATATAAGTCTGTTTGCCAGGATGGCCTCATTAAGATGATATTTAAGGAAAGACTTGAAGAAGAGAGTTAGCTACTCAGGTATTTACAAAAAACCCTCACACCTTCTTGTACTTCCTTTCCCTTTCTTATGTCTTTATACAGAGGCTTATCACATCTAACATACTATAAATGTTACGTATAAATGAGGTGATTTTGTTAACTTACTGTATCTTCCCCAATAAAATAACGAAGTCGAACATTCTGTTACATGTTCGCTTAGCTTTAATGATAAAAGGGAAGGAAGAGGAAGGAAGTTACTGGGCTACAATTTCTATTCCCTTCTAGTATCTAAGCTGCTAAATAAAAAGGGATGCCCAGCATGCCGTAATAGAGAGCTTATAGAACTAGGAGCCTGGGGTCTCAGTTGCATCCAGAGAGGGAAGAAAGGCCTGATATTAACTACTGGGGAAGGGGCTCAAGCCAAAAAGTTTTCTGTACACAAACTGCCTTCAGTAATCTTTCTACTTGAGATTAACCGCGACAGATCTGCCAATAGCTTTTGACCTGCGAGTTCACCTGTAGATAATATTCTGATGATGATTCCCATTTTATTAAGAAATAAAAATATGAAAATAAAGCTCAGACATGAACTTATCTGAGGAAACCAAGCAGTAAGTGATAGCCCCAGGGTGTGATCTCAGGTCTGTCATGTCACCAGAACTCCTAATTATCACGTGCGTTCCCCGATGGGAGCTGCTTTTGTGGAGCTGTTTGCATGGATTTGGACTTCCTGGGTCTCTGAATCATGATTAAAAAGCCCAGTGATGGGGGAGTGTTGCAGGTGGGTCTTGGGAGCACAGTGTGCTTTTCCTAGCCTCGTGGACAGAGTGCCCTGCTAGATTCCCCTTCCTGTGGAAACCAGTGAGCGTGGTAACTTGGAAAAAATTACTTCATGAACCACAGCTTCAACGTACTTACTTGGACCGAGATTTTCAAGGAGCATGCCCTTCTCGCCCAGACAGCATTTATCCACTCCAAATCACTGTAGAGGTGAAGTTCAGCAAAACATAGTTTAGAATTCAGTATTACTACTGTTTTCTAAAATAAATTACTGAAATTATCCCTTGACAGAATCTTCTTAGGAACATGCAAGCCTTCTGTGAAAACATATACCAAGCATGAATTGAAACATAAGAATTCTGGAACTTGAGTCAAGTTACAGAGAAAAGAAATAAAAATAAAAACTGTGGAAATACTGCAAAACATGATAAAATAACAGAGTAACATAATTATTTGTCTCCACGCATCGCCCAGAAGCACACACTGTGAGCGGGCAGATTGCCTGATACATGGGCAAAGGCTCTGAAAGAAGAAGGTGCTCTCATTTTAATGGGTGTAAAATTGTTGCTTAAAAAATATTGATGCAGGACAAGGCAGCCCTACAACTGCTGCCTTGGCCCTGGCAGCGCTGATGCTGTGGCGGATGGAGGAACCAACTTGCGGAAGGGCCGGACACCTGTGCCGAAGACACTGGTGCCTTGCTGTCTCCTTCCCGTGCTCTTCTTGCTGGTAAATTTCATGGATGGAACCTTGCAGTCTGCTCTTCCTGAACATCTGACTGGTCAATATCATGTCAGTTTCCAGGGCCTGGGTCTTCATTGGACAGCTGGCTGTAACTGACGAAGACCCACGCCCTAAGAAGTTCCGTCAAAACAACTCCCCGGGACTATATAAACCCCTGAGCAAAAAGCTCAGAAGCAGACCTCCATCGGACATCAGAGAGAGAACAGGAGAGCTTGTTCCTCTCCAAGCAGACCTCCACAGGACGTCAGAGAGGGAACAAGAGAGCTTGTTCCTTTCTTGGGTCCTCTTTGCCTGGAGGTCTGGTTTTTCTTATACTTCTAATTTTCCTTTCTTGTAAATAAATCCTGACTTACCACTACTCTTGTGGTCCGTCGATTCCTTCGAAATGCCGAGACCAAGAGCCTGACATTCCGGCATCACTATCATTGGAAGAATACGTAAGAAATTTTCTTTGGAGGTAAAAGTTATAACACTAGTGGATATGAGTGGTATACTCTGGTAATCAGAGCCTTTTGTCATCAAAAATTTTTAAAATAAATAAAAATAATACAAGTTAGCGTTTTTGGCTTTTATAGGTTTTAGTGCCTTTTTGCTATTCCTGCCTTGTTTCTCCCGTAAATAATCAACAAATTAGGTGGCAAAGAAAATTTTTAAGTGATTTCAAACACTTAAATACATGTATTTTGTTATGCTACTTTGTACTTAAATGAAATTCAAAAAACTTGTACTTGCTCTATCAAGTCCAAGGTGGTTTACGTATTCTACGGTAGTACTTTTGAGAAGTGCTTAAAACCAGGTACTTTGAGATTTACACAACTGTTTAAAATGAAAGGCTGCAGAAGGACAGTCAGGCTAAGCCATTGGTTTCAGCCATCAGACCCAGATTCCAAGTAAGGCCCTGTGGGGAAGAGCCAGGTGACTTGACTGATCCACCCCACCTCCACAAATGATTAAGGATAGACTCCCAAGTCCCACGCCTTACCAACACTAAGCAGAACAACAAAACACTTCAAACCCGACAGCTTGAGGCTGTTCCAGTAAACCTCAGGCAAATTCCCTAACCGCTATAAAACCCTGTTTCCTTTTCTATTAACTAAAATAACATGACATGTTGCATTCACTACCCCTTACCATGTGCCAGGCATTGTTCTAAATGCTTTAATACTCACACCCTAAACAGTAGGTCTATGCTTGTCTGTCACAATTTGCAATAAGATTAAATCAATCACTTGTAAACTACTTTGCATGCTAAGGGACACAGAAAGAACTCAAAGTTAGCTATTGTCATTAAGGAGACGTTTTGTGAATTAAAAATACATGCAAAAACGTAGAAAGAGGTTAAAAATTAAAGTTCAGGCAAAGTGACAAGCGTTGTCAGACGAAATAATTATGCCCAAATTCATTGGCCCACGTGAACGTTCCTGTTACGTTACTCTTGGCACTCTGGGCACGCGGAGCCCAACTGGACGCACACCCAGAGAGCCGCGAGGAAGGCGCGCGTCCGCTGGCGCGGGCCCGACACGAATTCCAACCGCGACCACCCGGACACGCCGTTCCTCGACCTCCCGCCGGGGCAGCCTGGGCTCGCTCACCGCAGCAGCTCCAGGCAGTAGTGGTCGGTGCCCAAGGCACCCGGTCCGCTGGCCGCAGCCACACTCCGACCGGACATTATGGGCCCAGGCAGCCGCCGCACGCGCGCGGACAGACCCCGGGGCGGCCGGCGGCGGGACAGACCCAAGACACCAAGGCGCAGGGGGCCCCAGGCCGAGCCCAGCGTGGAGGCCGCCATGACACCCGCGCCCTTCGACCCCGCGCCATCCGCGCGCGGCCACGCCCACACTAGTCGCCGTGCCGCCCGCCTCTCAGGGGCCGGTAGGCGGGGAGGAGACTTTGCTGGAAGAAGAGCCAGGTGTAGCTGTGGTCCTCTGCATCTGACCTGCCGGGCGCTCTGTGGCCTGGGTTCCCGGAAGGCCGCCCCTACGTCCGGACGATCCCTCCCGGTCTTCTCAACCCTCTAAATCCATCCACGGGTCCCCCCAAAACGCCTGTGTGAAGTGCTGGACGCCGGCTTCGGAAAAAATAACTGCCGGAATTGCGTCCTGCTAACCGCGATGTCCCTTGAGAGCAGAACGTGTTGTACTGTTTCTCAACAGGGGCGCCCTTGGCACTTTGGACTCCAAAGCACTGGAAGTTAGACATAGCTAGATGCCCAAGCATGGTGAACCCTAGGGGCCCCGGGAGATACTTCCCCTTTGCCCTCTGAAATTTCGCTGAAAAATCAACTGACAAGAGATTAATTGGAAGAAAGGCATAAAAATGTAACCTGTATACACGAGAGCTTTTAGAATGAAGACCCCAAAATACAGGGGATTGCCTGTCTTTATGTTTAGGTTCAACGAAGTATGGACAGCTGTGTATAAATACGACCGGACGAAAAGGCTATAATAGGATACAATGAACTGAATCGGGGAAACCTAGCAAGGCCTGTCTCTGTAGATTCATCTTGACCTCTTCGAGCATGTATTCGTTCTTTTGGATATAGAGCAGTACCCTCTCAAGGTAGATCAGGTACATTTTTTATGACCTCTTTTGTACAGAAAGATGAGGGGAAAATTAGAGTAATATTTTTTAGGTTTTCTGGCTGGCTTTGAGGAAACAAAGTTCTGGTTTTCTCATCTGCCTTGGAGAAGGGGGATTCTAGTTTCTCTGGCTAGCCTGGGGGAGAATGGTACTGATACAGGAGGGTGGGAGAAGGTCAGAGAAAAACTTTTGCTTTTGAGACTGAGGCCTTCATATTATTTTCTGAGCTCCAACACCACCAAACACCCACGCACCACTGGCTACCTCACACCTCCAGAAGAAAAACACAAAGATCCCTGAGATAAGCAAAGCCTTGAGCCATCACCAACTGCTACCTATAGTTTACCTGTTTGTTGATTGTTTCTCCCACTACACTCTAATTACTGTGATGGCAGGGTCATTGTTTTGTTTCCTGCTTTATCCCTAATACCAGTCACTTAAAAACTGTTGAAGATGGGCTGCGGGGGAAGGGTAGCTCAGCTGCTAGGGCTCCAGCCACACACACTGGTGCTGGCAAGTTCCAATCCAGCCCAGGCCTGCCAAACAACAATGACAACTACAATCAAAAAATAGCCAGGCATTGTGGTGGGCACCTGTAGTCTCAGCTACAGGCTGGGAGACTGAGGCAAGAGAATCGGTTAAGCTCAAGAGCTGGAGGTTGCTGTGAGCTGTGACACCTGGGCACTCTACCCAGGGCGACATCTTGAGACTCTGTCTCAAAAAAACTGTTGAAGATGAAGTGTCTGGACTTACATAAATAGTAAGAAGTCAGGTAAGATTCACATGTTCAAAATATCAGTCTTCTCTGGGGAGGAAGGGTGTAGGACAAGGCATAGGTCTGCTGGTCCAGACTTCTGAGGTCCAGCATGGAACTCCAGGGAATCAAATTTCTTAACTTAAACCTTACCTACCAGGTCCTTATAAGATGTATTTATCAAGGCAGGAGGATAGAGTTTGTGATAGTTTACTGATACTGGCTTGATTTCTAACTTTTACATATTAGTTCACATGGTGTGTTGGCCTCCTTTCATACTCTTACCCTCAGGCCCTCAATTATTAGAGTTATATCTAGTTGCCACCACTGGCCTGGTCCAAGCCAATAGCTGCCTATGCCTGGATATTCCTGCATCCAGATTTGCCCAATGCTGCAGGCAGACTGGTTCATTTTAAAATCTAATTGTGACCTTTCCCTACTTGACAGCCTTTACTGTGCTTCTGTACAGTTCCTCCATTATGTATGTGGCTTCTGTTTCCCTTTCTGCCTCAACACTGGTCGTTTGCCATTGTGACTCCAACTTCATGTTTCTGCTTAAACCCAAAAGAGAGCACTTTGTCTAGACCACGGTTCTCAACCTGTGGGTCGAGACCCACAGGAACTGTATTAAAGGGCTGTGGCATTACGAAGGTTGAGAACCACTGGTCTAGAACAAAGAACTCTAACTAGTTCACCCAACTTTGGTTTTTCTCCCTCAAGATTGCCTCTCTTCATCTTATATGGACCACAGTCTTTCCTTACAACATCCTCTCTTCCCTCTGGGCTTCTTTCTATCTGTTAGCTCTGATAGACACATATTAGTATTCTCAATACCCATTTCAAACCTGCTCCATAAAAAAAAATTCACATATCCACATTTCTAATTCTTACCTACTGTCCAACTAGACTTTTCCATCTGGACATCTTGCTGTTGCTTCAAAGTCCATATGTCTAAAAACCAAATTAACTCCTCTTTTTAGTCTTTTTATTTATTTGGATGGTGTCAAAATCAACCAGTGGAAGCACTTCAAAGTCATCTTTACCTCTTCCCTCTTCTATATCTAATGTAATCTAATTGGTCAGACCCTATTAATTCTTTGTATATCCATGGCAGGATACCTAGTGCAAAACTACCTATCAGATCTTGGCTGTACCTCCTACTATTCTGCGATCTTGGGTGAGCTACTTACCTTTTCTTGTATCTCAGTTTTCTCACCTATAAAATGAAGATGATAATAACACCTACCTTATAAGGTTATTGTAAGAGTTAAATGAGTTAATATATCTAAGACACCTAAGACAGTGCCTTGCCTCTACTAAGCCCTCAACACAAGTCCTTTATGTAGGGAAAACATTATTAAAAAAATTTCCAAATGGACCAAAAATATTGCTGGGTGTCATTAATGGAAATGTCCCAATTATTTGTTTCTATGAGGTCTTTGCATCTTTCATTGTCTTTGAGCTATTTTACAACTCTGTAAGTTGGAATATTGACAGCATCACAACTTATTCCTGTCCATAAATGTGCAAATTGTATTCAGTGGAAATTCAGTGGATTATTATTCTATGGATAGTGACCAGTTTTGCCCTTCACATGTATTAGGCAGATTATTTATGCATTCTTGACTTATTTATTATTTATGCATCCTTAGAACTGATTGTAACATCTTACTGGTTCCCTCATTAATTGATGAGTTACATGAAAATTTTGATGCGTTCATTTTATTTCTGTATGAAAGTTATGATTATAACTTTTTTAAAAATTATTTTTAAAATTATTTTTAAAATTATTTTTTAAAATTATTTTTTTAAAAATTATTTTCTGTGCAGGTATAGTGGCTCATGCCTGTAATCCCAGTAGTTTGGGAGGCAGAGGCAAGAGAATCACTTGAGGTGAGGAATTCAAGATCAGCCTGGAAAGCATAGTGAGACCCTGTCTGAAAGAAAAAATGATCTTCTGACAGCTATCATTAGCAATTATGAACTTAGCTTCCATTTTATTTCCATTACTGAGTTTCACATCTAAGAAGCATGTTTCATTTATTTCCTAATAAGTCTATAGTGATGAATATAGCCATTTCTAGCTTTCACAAATACATACTAAAGATATTATGAACTTATGTCAACCTGAAGGTAGAATTCCAATTAATGTCAACCAAGAAAAAATTAAGAACTTTGGAAATGATCCTGTGGATAATATGTTGTTACCAACTAACATTAAATAAATATCTATTAATGCTAATCTTAAAATCAATTTTTATACATACTACTTCAGCTGTTTTTAAGAATTGTGAGCACATGAAAATAATATCTTCGTCTAATTCCTTGACATCAAAAGCATTTTTTTCTTTCTTTTGAGACACAGTCTCACTATGTCACCCCTCTGTAGAATGCTGTGATATCACAGCTCACAGCAACCTCTAACTCTTGAGCTTAAGCGATTCTCTTGCCTCAGCCGCCCAAGTAGCTGGGACTACAGGTGCCCACCACAACACCTGGCTATTTTTTTGTTGCAGTTGTCATTGTTGTCCAGCTGGCCGGGACTGGGTTCAACCCCACCAGTCTGGGTGTATGTGGCCAGCACTGTAACCACTATGCTATAAGCGCCAAGCCCAAAAACAATATTTTTGAAACATACTTAACACTTTTATTTATTCAGAGTTATAATCCAGGTAGAAGCTCAGTGCTTAAGCAAAATATTAACATTAACGACATACATGACCATAGTTTGTTAACCTGCCCTTTAGTTGGGGCATTTGTTGTGTCCTCTTTTTTTTTTTCCCAAGACAGAGTCTCACTCTGTTGCCCTGGGTAGCGTGGCCTGGCATCATAGCTCCCAGCAACCTCAAACTCTTGGGCTTAAACGATCCTCTTGTCTCAGCCTCCCAAGTAGCTTGGACTACAGGCACAACACGTGGCTATTTTTAAAGACAGGGTCTCACTCTTGCTCAGGCTGGTCTTGAACTCCTGAGCTCAGGCAGTCCACCACCTTGGTCTCCCAGAGTGCTCGTATTACAGGAGAGAGCCACCCTGCCCAGCTTTTGTCTTCTTTTGGTGTCCACTTTATCTTGGAGAAAGTCCTACACCTTCTCCAAGATGATTATAACCGATCTATCTGTGTAGTTGTGCATGAAACATAATAACATTTCTTTTCATGCTTTAGCTCAATAAAGACTGCCTTTGGTTGATTGCTACATTTTAAATAATCATGTCTTATTGTTACAAAATATTATTCCACCTCTTAATTTTTCCATGACCTTAAAGAAGTGAACTCCAGGGTGGCGCCTGTGGCTCAAAGGAGTAGGGTGCTGGCCTCATATACTGGAGGTGGTAGGTTCAAATCTGGTGCAGACCAAAAAAAAAGTGAACTCCATTCCTTACATTTTGAGTCAGATGGGACTGTCAGCTTTTACATGACACCTTGTATATCTAAAGAATCTAAGAGAGTCTATGCCCGACCACAACTGGCTAGATGTCACTGGACAAAAACCTCCACAAAACTCCTCCCTTTCCAAAGCCCTCAGAGGACAACTGACTTCTCTTCAGTCCATTTTGTTTTATTATGTTTTTTGCATTACATGGAGGGTGCCAAAAAATGTATACACATTTTAAGAAAGAAAAAAACTTTACATTTGACTTCTGCTATTACAAGAGGTGCTCAAATGTGACTTGTGGTTATCTTTTGTTATGGGTATGTATTGAGTACATGTATTACAATTTTAATATAGTTTTTCCTTTCTTTCGTTTGTCGACACTCTGTATTTTATTTTATTTTAGAGACAGAGTCTCACTTTATCGCCCTCGGTAGAGTGCCGTGGCATCACACAGCTCACAGCAACCTCCAACTCCTGGCTTAAGGTGATTCTCTTGCCTCAGCCTCCTGAGTGGCTGGTACTACAGGCGCCCGCCACAACGCCCGGCTATTTTTTTTTTTTTTTTTTTTTGCGTTTGGCCGGAGCCGGGTTTGAACCCGCCACCCTCGGTTTGGGGGCCGGCGCCCTACTCACTGAGCCACAGGTGCCGCCCCACTCTGCATATATTTTAAAGGCTTAATAAAGGAAATATGGAAAATAGAGGCAAATGTAGAGAAAAAGTCCTGCTAAAACCTTAATTCAAACAATATTTGTATTTCGTCATTTTCTTTCATTTTTTAATCCACACACTTGTTGCTTGTTTTTACATATTGCTTGTACAATATTATTTTATTAGCCTAATGTTACCGTAAACATTTTCTTAAGACGCCTGGCCTCTGTGAGCCGTAGCCTTTCCAAGGGAGCGGTTGGGTGTTCGCCGCCTTAGGGAGAAGATGTACTCGTCCGTGGTTCGCCCGAGTGGGCTGACCCCTTCCACGCACCGCACCTGAGGCCGATGCACGAAGGCCTCGCGGGGCCCACAGCCCCTGCCCCCAGACGCTCTCGCAACCTGGCAGCTGCCGCTGTGGAACAGTACAGTTGTGAATTTACTCCGCGAAATATTATGCACTGTGTGGCTTTGGTGGGGTCTTAAGTTATGCACTGCTGTCGTTCCCCTGGCCTTAGTGAAATACCGAATGCCTGTGGGCCCCCAGAAATACGAGGGGATATTTAATGGATTCTCAGTTACACTTAAAGAGAATGGCGTTCGTGGCTTAGCTAAAGGATGGGCTCCAACTTTCACTGGCTCCTCCATGCATCTCTGCAAGTTTGGTTTTTATAAAGTATTTAAAGTCATGCTTGGAGAGAACACCAAACACCTCTCTGTGGCGCACATCACTATATTTGGCTGCCTCCGCCAGTGCTGAATTCTTTGCTGACGTTGCCCTGACTCCTACAGAAGCTGCTAAGGTTTGAATTCAAACCCAACCACGTTATGCCAACACATTGAGGGGTGCAGCACCCAAGATGTATAAGTAGGAAGGCCTGAAAGCATTCTATAACAGGGTTGCAGCTCTGTGGATGAGACAGATGCCATAACCATGATGAAGGTCACCTGCTTTGAACGAACTGTTGAAGCATTGTGCAAGTTGGTGGTTCCTAAGCCCCACAGTGAATGGACACAGCCAGAGCAGCTGGTTAACATTTGCGGCAGGTTACATAGCTGGCATCTTTCGTGCAATTGTTTCTCACCCTGCTGATTCTGTGGTGTCTGTGTTGAATAAAGAGGAAGGTAGCAGTGCTTCTCAGATCCTTCAGAGACTTGGATTTAAAGATGTAGGGAAGGGACTCTTTGTATCATTCTGATTGGTACTCTGCACTGCAGTGGTGCATCTAACTCTGTGACGGTCTGCTTGGGGCTTCCTTGCTCTCCTCCACCTGAGATGCCAGAGTCTCTGAAGAAGCTTGGGTTAACTCAGTAATAGAGCAAAGCAAATATGGACTGAATCTGCTTGCTGATCAGTGTTGAAGAAAGTATAAAAAGAACTTTTATATATTTGACAGTGTAGGAAACTGTCTGTTCTAATTACTGTAGTACAAGTTTCAAATTCGCTGTTGAAATAAATCCAGCTGTTCATAAAAAACAAACAAACAAACAAACATTTTCTTAATGCTATTATTTCATTCATTTGAAAATACTTAGTAAAAGCCTACTCTATGCCTATACTGACCCAATTGCCAGAATGCCCGGATGAATAAACAGAATGCTCCATGCCCTCAAAAAGCTTATTCTTTAGTGGCAAACAAACAAAAATCATCACAAATAAATATATAATTACAAAATGTGATAACTACTGTTGTTTTTTGCTTGTTTGTTTAGAGACAGGTTTCACTCTGTCCTCTGGGCTAGAGTGAAGTGGCACGTGATCATAGCTGGCTGTAACCTCAAATTCCTGCGCGCAAGTGACCCCCCTGCCTCAGCTTCTGCAGTTGCTAGGACAGCAGGTGCACACCATCACACTCAGCTACTTTTTCTTATCTTTTCAGAGACAGGGTCTCTCTGTGTTGCCCAGGCTCGTCTTGAACTCCTGGCCTCAAGAGATCCTCCCAACTCGACCTCCCAGAGTGCTCTGACTACAGGCAGGAGCCTGATTACTGCACCGAGCCTACTATTATATTAATAAGGATATAGCTTCAGCTGCTCAAAGACACACACACACAAAAATAGTGATTTAAGCAAGACAGACATTTATTTCTCTCTCAACTAATAGTTTGAGTGTGAGCAATCTAGAGTTGCATGGATGTACTAAGGTCATGAAAGTCTTACATCCCAGAAAGCCCCTCAGTCCCAACCACACTGGATGGTTGTCACCCTACCAATCCTATTGTTACCACCAACAATTAATGGAAAAGAAAAGCAGGATATGGAAAGGTCAAGTAATTTTCCCAAAATTACACAGCTAGTGATTTGCAGAGGCAGGATTTGCCCTTAGGAAATC
This sequence comes from Perodicticus potto, assembly GCA_963574655.1. NCBI lineage: Eukaryota > Metazoa > Chordata > Mammalia > Primates > Lorisidae > Perodicticus > Perodicticus potto. The sequence goes on along the minus strand of CAUYRH010067317.1, from coordinate 3,220 downwards.
TTCTCCAGAATCTACCAGCTTCATCTCTACATTCTCTGCATTCTGCTGCCACGTGAATGTTTCACAAGAAGGAACAGCATGTGCAATACCCCTGAGTCAGTAAAGGTTCAGCACGCTCAAAGAACAGAATGAAAGCCATGTCTCTTGCACTTAGGTGAGTGTGCATTAGACTGGAGTACATTAGACTGGAGAGATAAGCAGGGACAAAATCATGTGGGGCATTATAGGTATATGATTTACCTTAAATGCATCGAGAAGTGACTGGGGGCATTAAAGCAGAGTCTTGACATAATCTGAATTAGACGTGTAAAGACAAGTATGGTTTCTGTTTGAAGAATAGCTTGGAAGCAGGGAGACTGAGTAGGAGCTTATAGCTTGAGATCAATCCAGAGCCTGGTGACTTGGACGGGTATAATAATGGAGATGAGGAAAATAGGGTGGATTTCAGATGTGCTGAAGGTAGAACCGATAGAACTTGCTGATGCATGGGAAGGTAAGGAAAGGATACCACCCGTTTCCTCCTCCTCAGAGTAACCCTTTTTGTTCATATATGTACCTTCTTCCTCTAGAGGAGCCTGGCACCATCCTCAGCCCAAAGAGCTACATCTGATTAATGAACCAGCATGGTGTTACCACTTCCATTATCAGTGACTGATCTGGGAAAATGCATATTTCCCTGATCTCGAGAAATAAGACTTGAGAAAAAGTCCAGTATAGGACCTCTGAGAAACTTGTTTCTCTAATGAAAGGAGACATAAGTACATTACATATGAAATATTCTTGATGAAAGGTTTAACTTAATTAAGTTGTTCAACCTAATTTTAAGCTTTATGAGAAAAACAAAGACAAGAGGAGCAAGATAAATAATACATGAGGAAATAAATCAGAAAAATTCAAAAGAAAAACCCAGTGTCACTCCTGAAATTAAGTTGTAACAGGTCTGTACCTTCCATCTTGGGTTCTCTCTTTCAATCTCTCTCTCTCTCATCACTTGTGGGAAGCTAGCTGTCATGTCATGTGAGGGAGATTAGTCCTTTTTCTGTAATATTGATTATAACTTTTTTCCAGTTTGGTTTTGACTTTATCCTCGCTATGTAGAAATTTTGTATTATGTTTTTATATAGGCTAATATAGTACAGTTATTTACTTTTATGACTTCTGGATTTTGTACAATGTTTATAAAGGCCTTTCTCACTTTAAATTTATTAAAACAATTATTCTGATCCTTTGCCATTACCCTATTTTATACAAAAGAAAACCAAGGTATGGAAAGCTTAAGTAATTTGCCCAAAATTACCCAGCTAGTAATTGGCAGAGGCGGTATCTGCACCTAGGAAATCCTCCCCAGAATCTACCTGCTTCATCTCTACTTTCTACAGATTTTCTTCTACTACTTCTGGTTTCTCCCATAGTATTTGTATAGCTCCCTCTCTCCCTCCCTCTTTCTTTCTTTTCTTTCTTTTTTGGAGAGGTAAATGTTAAAAAAAGTATGAGTCCAACTTTTTTCTTTACATCTACTAGTTTGTCTTATCATCATTGATTTAGTAGTTTACCTTTTCCCACTACGATTTGAAATGCTTCTATTTTCACCAAATAAACTCATGTATATATCTTGTGTCTATACTATTCCATTTGTCTATTAATGTTCTACTATCAAACTCTTTTAATTATTGAGAATTTATAAAATGTTTCCATATATATCTAGTAAAGATAGTCTTTTCTCATGATTCTTTCCCTCTTCTGGAGCTTTCTTAGTTATTCTTATTTGTTTTTCTATTTAGCTTTTAGGATCAGCTTTCTGTTAAAAAACATTGAAGGCATATTAATTGTAATTATGTGAAATTTATACCTAACTTATGGAAAATTGGTATTTTTATTATATTGAGCCTTCATAAGCATTTTGGTTTTTTAATTTCAGAATATTACAAGGGTACAAATCTTTTGGTTAAATGAATTGCTTTTGTATAGTTTAAGTCAAAGTTGTAAGTGCTCATCTCCCAATAACCATACATTGTACCCACTAGATATGAGTTTAATCCCTCTCTGCCTGCTACCTCCCACCTGCTTGCTTTCCATTGAGTTTTACTACCCAATGTGCACATGGGTGTTGATCAATTAGTTCAATTTAATAGTGAGTACATGTGGTGTTTATTTTTCCATTCCTGAGATCCTTCACTTAGAAGAATGGTCTCCAGTTACATCCAGGTTATTGCAAAAGGTATTAGTTCACCATTTTTTATGGCTGAGTAGGACTCCATGGTATATAAATATATATACACCACATTTTATTAATCCAATCATGTGTAGATGGGCACTTAGGTTGATCCCGTATCTTTCTAATTGTCAATTATGCTGCAGTGAACAGTTGAGTCCACGTATCTTTTTGATAAAATGATTTTTTTCCCATTTGGGTAAATACCCAATAGTGGGATTGCTGGATCAAATGGTAGGTCTACTTTAAGTTTTTTGAGTATCTCCATGTGACTTTCCATAGAAGTTGTACTAGTTTGTAGTCCCACCAACAATGCATAAGTGTTCCTTTCTCTCTGCATCCGTGCCAACATCTGTTGTTTGGGGGTTTTTTGATAAAAGCCATTCTCACTGGAATTAGGTGATCTCTCATTGTGGTTTTGATTTGCATTTCCCTGATGATTAGAGACCTTGTGCTCATAAACATTTTTGATGATAGCATTACAGTTCATCTTATTGATAGATTCAACACACTAATTTACCTATGCCCTTATTCAATCCTTATATTTTCTCCAAGTAAATAATTCTTAGATTAAACTATTATTTAAAAAGGGAAACAAAACTTTTTCTGCACCACTTCTGACTGCAAACATTTGGGTCTCACATGCTGTAGTGTTAGCAGTTCTAACACTAACTACCCAGAGTTAGCACAGACTCCACAGGTTAAGGGCTCAAAACAGCTCCCCCCTTCTTTGGACACCAATAGCAAGTAGTGAGCCCCTAGGTTACCCACATTTTAATCCGACTTGGCTATAAAGCCAGGTTTGATAATTTTCTGTAATGGCTCACAAAAGTCAGGGAAACTCACACACTTACCAGTTTATTTTATTTTTTTATTTTAAATATATGTATTTTATTATTCTTCATTACATTATTTCCCCCCCCCACCCCTCCGTGGTAAGACAGAATTGATTTACAGAAAAGAATACAGAAAACACCAAAGCTCCTGGTAGAGGGAGAGATTTCAAGT